>JAAMPC010000254.1:0-45381 GCA_016771965.1 Brassica carinata | reverse complement strand
ACTAAAACATCAAACATATCTTGTCAATTGAGATGATCTAATATTGGAAATGCAAAGGAATGTACCGTTGGAGAATGTCATTACTATGTTTTTACCCAATACAGTCAACTACATCTTATACATTTTTATTTTCTTTTGATAGCTATGCTCGATTAACTTTACAACATATTTTCTCTGTTGTTTCTTTTTCATATTTATTTTTACTTTTACTTGTATGTGTTTTATTAGGAAGCGTAATGATGAAATCTAAAGGAAATTATCGAATATTACCACTGAAATATGGGCAAACTACCAATAAAATGAGCAAATCACTTTAGTCTAGAACATAACACTACGTAATACCAATTCCGGTTAACCTGGTCGGTTTAGGTTATACATTTTTTAAATAACATCTTAATTTCATTTTTCTTTGATTTCTATCATCAGCAACATAGAAAAAATTGGGGATGTTACGTAGTAAATAAAAGGTTTTATAGCCGTGAAACTACAAAATTAAACTATTCCGAACTTTTAGAGCATATACCCAAAATAATCAAGGGAAAGCTCTGATAAGAGAAAATAAACGAATTGATAGACAAACCACATAATTAAGCATTACATTTTGAATAAACCATTAACAAAGCTTTTCGTTCTGCTTTAGTCTAAAGGTCCTGATCCCATTACCAAAATGCTAATCCCCAACACCATTTGTAACTCGGCGAGTGTCCGTGGCACAAATAATATTGGAGGCCCATAAGAAGGTGGTTATGAATTATGATGTGGCGGTGCAAATTAAGAAATGAGGGATTAATTAGCATTAAAAACATTATTAAGTGTGGGACCCAATATTTTGGTAATACAGTCTGGCTCTTTATTACACGTTGTTGTGTTTCAAATAAGAAGAGACCAATTCCATGTTGGAGAGATCGTACAAATTCCTTCGACGGATTTTCCCAGGAAAACCCTTAGAAAATCCTAAATCTCCCATTTTCTCGTCATCCAAACAAGAAGATGACTGGTAAATTCTTCTCGAGGGTTTATGTTCTTTCACAGTCGCGATGAATCTCGCTCATTAGTTGATTTATTCTTTCTCTCTTATCAAATCGATACGATGAAATCTCCTTCTTCGCTTTTGACTCGATCCATGATTGAATTTTTTTTTTGTAATTCTTACAAGCCATTTTACTTATTACAGATTTTTCTATGGTTTAGTGATGATTTGAAATTTGGTGTGTGTGTGTTAGGTGACATGAAGGTTAATGGTGGTGAGATTGATGAGAGCAAAGTCAAAGCGCCAAACATGTTTGAACGGGCCAAAGAGGAGTTCGATGCTGTTGTTGGGGCTATTCATCAACGCAAGAGTTCCAAGTTTGTTTTCTTTCTCTCTGTCTAATGCTGATGATTGAGGAGGATTCAATAATCATGTTGATTATGCAATTGGTTACGTTGGCATCAGTTAACGTGTACAAGAAGTTTTCTCATGTGTTATAAATCCTGTTTCTTTTTTCAGGGACGAGTCTGATCAAATGGAATTCAAATCCGAGAAACCAGGTTCGATTTGTCTCGCATCATTGCATAAACATCAATAACACCAACGTTTGTGTAGTTTATGAGTTTTGTGTCTTTGTTCTTGATTCTTGTTTTGTTTCACATGGTTTAAACAGAAGATGAGAATAAGAAACCGAATATGATGAGAAAGGCCAAGGAGGAAATCAAATCTCTGTTCCATTCCAAGGAGAAACCTCGTCATCAGAAAGAAACTCATGGAAGGAGTGATGATATCGATGAGAACACACATGTAGATGAAGTGAAGGCTCCCAATGTTTTCGAGAGAGCCAAGGAAGAGATCGAGGCCGTCATCGACACCATCCATTCCAAGAAGAAGGAGACTGACGGTTCTTATTCTCCTAAGCGTTCCCGGTCTGTCTCACTGGAGAAGGAGAGAGCTGGATTCGGATGCTCTCTTGGAAAGGGGCTGGAAAAGATTTGTGCTCCTTGGGGGAATAATAAAAACGATTGAGTTATATTCATTTTGACTGATGATCATGAACTTGTTTGCTAATTGTTGTGAACAAACTTTGGTTGAGTTTCATTGAGTTTGTTGCTTTGTAGGCACTGAATTGTTACATTAACAGACTTTGTTCATATTTAAGCCTCGGTCCTTCTACCTTGTTTCTGGATTTATACGCACTATTTGTATTACAAAATCCTAGATATATTATTACATATTTCGAAGTTCCAGGGACTTCTTATGGAAAATTTGTAAAGTTTATGCTGTTAAGACTTATGACTTATGAGCAGGATTAATGGAGATTTCTCAAACATTAGAACATCTCCGATAGAATTCTTACAAAGATTTTCAAAATATAATAAATTACAATGCTAATCAATTATATTATGTGCTCTAATATTGTTTCATGACATTTTATTTTTTTAACTTATTTTCCTCATAATTTTATTATATTTGATGATTTTTAATGTTTTTGTCCATATTTTTATCAAATATTTTCTTGGTTAATATTATATATTTTAAATTTGTTATAATAGTTTATCACTTATAACTTTACATCTACTTTGTATATATTTAAAGTAACATATATATATATATATACATATTATGAAAATGTCCAGAATTTCCTATATAATTTTATATTAAACTTTTACTATTATAGTTTTATCTCTTTACTAGAATTAATGTATAAGAAATTTGGATATATTTTTGTTGATATATTAATTACATTTTCATAGACATTTTATAGTAAGAATCTAAATTGTTTGCACTGAAAATGATAAGCACAACACTGTCAGTATGACTGACCATGCTAGTCAGATCCATAACTAACAATGAGAACTTGGTGAAAATTAACATGAAGGTGTCAGTAGGTAATCTATAACTCCGCTGCAAATTTTGATAAGTTTACTCATATGCAAAACAAAAGAATACTATATACTTCTTCTGTTTCACTAAGATACATATTTTAAAATTTTATTAATAAAACATGTAACAAATGCATAATTTTCTGTAATTATATTTTTCCTGCAATTATAAATCAATAAAAAATTAATAAGTACAATCATTTAAAAAAAAAATTCAATTAATCATTATTAATTGATAAAATATGTATTGAAAAACAAAATGTATCTTTTTAAAATAATGTTTTCTCAAACACGTAACTTTATAAAACGGATGAAGTATTATATATTATTTGATGTCTATAGACTTATGAATAGTTAAAATATTTATTGGTTTGTTACGTGTGTTACTTCCTCAACTCAAAACGCGGTTTTAATTTCAGGCCCTACTAATCGCTGTTCGGACACCTTCCGAGGCGATTTTGACATAATCGGCCTACAAAATCGTTAGCCAATTAGTCGGCCCGTTAAACCGATTACTCGGCCCATTTACCGATTAGTCGGTCATTTAACCAATTAATCGGCCCAATTTAATCGGCTAAAATGGTTAACTATGAAAGTATTATATTGGGCTTCATAGGAAATATCCGAAGCCCATATACCTTGAATTTGCATTGCATGTGTATTGTATATATAGAGTCAGACTGCCCCCCTCTTTTCTCCTGTAAGCGATGTGGGACTTTGTCCAAGGAGAAGAAATAATACGAAAATGAATAAAAACCACTTAGGAGTATCGAATCCGGGTTGTTCAGCGCACTAGCAATTGTCTCAGCCACTAGGAAACTATGAATATTTGATTTACTACCCATATGTCTCTATATATACATAGAGTCCTCGATTAATTTGTGCTTCAATTATATGATATTCATTTTTGCTAACAATTAATTTTTGTTAAAACCAATAAATATAAATTTCAATAATAACATACGAAAAAATATTACATTATAATTTATTTATATTATATATTTAAATTAAACATTTTAATAAAATAAAATGATAATTAAAACTAATCCCCGCGTATATCCCGATTAATCCCCGATTTTTTAGTAACTCACAGGTTCAAGTCACTTCCTAATTAGCCAAATGAGTTTCAACAGGGCTCTCAATCAATCATAAGTACAACTAAATGATATTATTATGTTATTTTGAGGTTCTGTAATTTAATAAATGATACATAATTTCAATTTTATTATATACATAAATTTGCACTTAGATAATAAATTTTCTAAGTGGCTTTTAGCTCCAAACTCTCACGCTAAAAGTTAGATTGATTAAAATATTTGTTATTATTAATTAGATTATTGATTATCAATTAATATAATTAAAATTAGCATATAAATAATAATGAATTAAAAATTTACTTGATTAGATAAGTGATTAAATTAACAAAACAAAATTTATCCAAAAAATAATTTATTTTAAAATAAAAAGATAACTTCAATATATTTTGTTTTGTTATCCGAAAAATATTTTTCAATAAAAATAGTCCAAAATTAATAAATACAAAAATACATAACTAACTATTAATCAAGTAAACTCTTAATTTTATATAATCGGAAAAATAAGAATTAGTGATTTCAAAGACTTATTTATTAATAATAATATAGTGTACAAAGAAATTTTCAAAATATATATAATCATGAGAATTTCAAATGAAAACATAAATAACAATTTATTAAGGTAGTCTTTAAATTAATTAGTATTGCAATGATTAATAAGTAATTATAAAAAGTTTATGCTCACACATGCGTGTAAAAAATAAATTAGAATAATAATATTTAAATAGACAGATGTTTTTATGATTATAGAAATCAAACATAACACTACATATTTTCTACACACATAACAAAGCATAAACTATTAATTTACACTAATCCTTAATAAAACATTATACTCGTTTCATTGCAGGGTAACGTATTCCTAAAAATTTCAAAAATCGGACGAGTGGAACGTATTGATTTAGTGAGTGGGGAAATTATAATATAATAGATTGACTTAGAAGTTTTTGTTCAAATCAAATTTGTAACTGAAACTAAACTCGGATTTAAAAATAAAAATAAAAGGAGAAAAATGATTTGTCGAAGCTCTTTCTCCTTTTTACATATACAGTAGTAGTATTTTTAGCATGAAAATTTAGGAAAAAACACAACTCTTGAATTTGAGATGCATGGGGTGTATGTTGACAAAAAAAGAGAGATGTATGGTGTATCTCTGACAAGCGATTATAAACCGTTTTCATTTATCAGACCGAATCAAACCGTTTTCATTTATCAAGTTATTTATTAGTTTACCAGTTTTGACGGTTTGGTACTTTTCAGACAAGAACACATATAATATATTTTTAGCTAATTGACTCTATAATATATTCTATCGATAACTAATTTTTATAAGAAGTAATCTATTCCCTGTATATTCACTTTTATTATATGAAGGATCATGTTTATTTAGTGTTTATTCTATATGTGTATCTGTATTATTATTTGAGAAATAAATTTGTTTACTTATCATTTTCTCTATGATTTTTTTTTTTGCTTATTTGTCATGTTTTTAGTAATTTTAGCTGAGTCATTAATTCATTAATTTAGATCATATTATTATTTTTAATTAAGTATGTATAAAAATTAGGATATTATATATTCAATAAATCAAGACTATCTATTTTTGAGTAACAACTTTTTATATTAAAGTTAAATAGTAGTATAAATATAATATGTAAGTGATATTTATTGTACTCTATCTTATATTATATAATATGTGAATGCTAATACATGAAAGATATAGTTAACTAATATTATATACATATAAGTGATATTTCTTATAATATATTTTATCCATATACACTATTATTTGCACAATTTATTTTTCAGATTCGAAGTTCTCACGATAAAAATTAGAGTTGTTAAAGTTGTTGATAACCTTAATTAATCATTAGCTTAATCATTAGTTAATTGTAAAATAATTACAATAAACATAAAAATTAACCAAAAACCAGAAATGTATTATAAGAAAAAAAATATATAATTAGTGTATATCTCAAATGCTCCCATTGATGTACTAATTTCATACATATTTTAATGGTCTATTTACGAACTTATATTAGCAGGATAAACATGTTGCTGCAGTTTTTATTTTCAATATGTTCTCACAAAATTCATTATTAATTGGACAAATCTCCAAAATAGCACATTTATAAGTTTATGTCATAAAAATAACCTTCAAAAACTAAAATGACCAAACTAACATTTTATCTTTTGAAAACTTAAATTTTTTATTTTTCAAAATTTGAAATCTTATCCCCAAAACCCCACTCCCCAACTCTAAACCCTAAACCCTAAACTCTAAACCCTAAACCCTAAACTCTAAACCCTAAACCCTAAACTCTAAACTCTAAACCCGAAACCCTAAACCCTAAATCCTAAATCCGAAACCCACCCCTTAACTCTAAACCATAATGTTTAAATTAATTTACCATTGGGGTATAAGTGTATATTTATCTCTTTGATAAAACATTAAGTGCTATTTTGGTCATTTTTATTCTTAGAAGCTATATTTGTGACAAAAACTTTTTTAGTGTTATCCTAGTCATTTTCTCTTATTAATTCCTTCTTTTTATTAAGTTCAAAAATATGTGTAACTAAATATTAATGAAAAATAAAAATTTGTATATAATTCATTATATAATTAAAAAAATCATATTAATAATATTATATTTATAGGTTATATTAGATAATTGATTATAAATTAATATAATACAATTTAAAAAATAAAACATATTTTGAAAATAAGATAATTATTATATATATTGTGTTGTTATCTGGAACTAATATTTTAAAATTAAGTTGTTAAAAATTTATAATTAAATATTAGTTAAGTACAAATATTATTGTAAAAATATTTTTATTATTTGAGTGTTTTTCAAATTTAACACAATAGTAATTATATATATATATATATATATATATCCTGATGAAATGTTTTATCATATATTATCTTATTAGTTTTTGAATTAATAAAATATAAACTAATAAGTATTTTTAAGAAAAGTATGCCCATATGTGCAAGCAAAACATCTAGTTAAAAATATTTGTTGGTTTGCTACATGTGTTTACTCTTAATCAATCATAAGTACAACTAAATTATATTATTTATGTTATTTTGAGGTTTTGTAATTTAATAAATCCTACATAATTTCAATTTTATTATATACATATATTTACACTTAGATAATAAATTTTCTAAGTGATTTTTAGCTCAGACTCTCACATTAAAAGTTAGATTGATTAAAATATATGTTATCATTATTAAATAGATTTATTTATTTGATTACTTTACTGTTTGTCAATTAATATAATTAAAATTACCATATAAATAAAAATGAATTAATAAATTTCTTGATTAGATAAGTGATTAAATTAATAAAATTAAATTTATCCAAAAACAAAATAATGTATTTTAAAATAAAAGGACAACTTCCATATTTTTTTTTTGTTATCCAAAAAATATTTTTCAATAAAAATAGTTCAAAACTAATAAATAAAAAACACATAACTAAATATTAATCAAGTAAATCCTTAATTTTATATAATCGAAAAGAGAAGACTTAATGATTTCAAATATTTATTTACTAATAATACAGATAGTGTACAAAGAAATTTTCAAAATATATATAATCACAGAATTACAAATTAAAATAGTAGGGTAGTCTTTAAATTAATAAGTAATGCATTAATTAATAAATAATTATAAAAGGCTTATGCCCACACATGCATACAATTAACCAAATTATAATAATGCTCCCTCCGTTCCTAAAAGATCCAGGTTTTAGAATTTTCACACTTTTTAATAAAACATATTAAAACTTAGCTATAAATGCATAGTTTTTGTAATTTTATATTTCCTATATTTTTAAACCAATAAATTTTAAGAAATGCAATTAATATTCTTGAACTTCACAATTTCTCATTATTAGTTGACAAAAATTACATTGAAAATATAAAATATGTATTTTTGAAACAAAAGTTTTCTAGAATATGAATCTTTTAGAAATAAAGAGAGTAGCATTTAAATAGATAGATGCTGATATAATTTATAGAAATAAAAATAACACTACATATTTACTACACACATAATAAAGCATAAAATATTAATTTACACCAATCCTTAATAAAACATAATACTCGTTTTCACTACATGGTAACATATTCCTAAGAATTTTAAAAATCGGATTACTGGAACGTACCGGATTTAGTGAGTGGGAAAACTATAATGTAATAGATTGACTAAGGATTTTTTTTGTTAAAATCGAATTTGTAACTGAAACTAAATTATGGGATTTTGGGTTGAAATAATATCTATATATATTTTTTTTAAAAATATATATTAAATGGAGAAAAACTGATTTGTTGAAGCTCTTTTTTACATATACAGTAGTAGTATTTTCCTAGCATGGGGAAATTGAGGAAAAAGCACAACCCATGGTTGACCAAAAAAACAAAAGTTGACCAAAAAAAAAAAAAAAAGCACAACCCATGAATTTGAGATGTATGGTGTGTCTGTCACAGGCGATTGTAAACCGTTTTCATTTATTAGACCGAATAAGACCGTTTTCATTAATGAGTTATTTATTAGTTTGACGGTTTGGTACTTTTCAGACAAGAACTCTGTTCTCTTCTCGCTCCTTGTCGATTGTTTTATTCGTCGCTGAAAAGCAGAATTAGGGTTTCGATCATGGCCACTTGCACTACTTTTGCCCTCCGAAGAAGCGAAGGTTGGACATAGCCTCGGGAGAATCGAAATCCTACGCGACACGTCCAAATCTCCGGTCTTTCAACCCGGACGACGATGAGTGCATCCGACAGTACATCTTGTATTACTACCAGTTTCAAAGGAGCGAGGTATTTCTTGATTCTCCCTGAAAATCCCAGTGAAATTAGGAAGTATATGAATTAGTGATACCAATTTCATAGAAGGTCTTTTTTTTTTTTTGGATTTGTGTGGTTATAGGGTTTCAATATTGATTGGGATAAGCTGGACTATCGGTTTGCCACGATGCCTATAATAGACGCATATCCTGCCGGTTATACCATGACCAACGATGAAATAATTAGGGAAGTGACTTGTCTTGCCATAGCCCAACGCAATGCAGCGAAGGTCTGGCTAATTGATAGATGATGCACTTATAATTTGCTGTCTTACTTTGCCCGGTTGACAATAATATATATATTGATCAGGGAACTAGGCCTGTATTCCTCGATCACGTTTCGGCAAGTTACAGGTGCTGTGCTGGTTGTCTTTACTATATTACATTCTGGGCTATGGATTAGGCTTCATCCAGGCCCGAGCCAAAGCTTTTTCAAACAAAATGTCGCCAGTGTGGACCCACGTTTTGCGAGATTTATATCTTTAGGCTTAAACCAACGGATGAAGGTAATTTTTACTGCCAATCAAGAAACTCTAATTTGAAGTTGAGCCTTTTAGGCTCTTATGTGTAATGTTTAATAACTTTAAGACTTTTTTCCTTTATTTGATGTGTTTGGATCTAAACTAGTGTGTGTGGTTATGGTGCAGAGATTGCTGCTGTTCAGGCGGATCCTCCTCCTCCATTGAATGACAATGACCCAGGTGATCCCTTACTCTTTCTTTTGTCTATGATCTTATGGTCTTTAGAAAATTCAGGTTTGGGTTAAAGCTGATAAGACAATACCACTAGCCAAGTTATTTATATGCATTTGGAAGTATATATCGATATTATTTTGTACTTTGTTTCAAGTTATTAGCCTAATGGGGGTTGTTTGATGTTTACAGAAGTACCCACCGTATCGTTCACTGTAACGGGTCCAGGGTCTGGGTTCATACCCAACGTTGTCTTCACTCGCACTCCTGCTCAAGTGTCTGTCTCATCGCCAGAATCATCCTCACCGACCCGTGAAAGCCAAAACGCTCAACTATTTATCGCTCCAACTCTTCTTGCTACCTAACTACACAAGTTTGTTGCATTCATATGCTTTGTCTTCTTTAATCTGGATGTATTAATTTATCGCCGCACTCGTGTGACTAATGTCGTCCCATTGGTTGTTGCTTATTTTTTTAAAAACAATAAGCAAATATAAAATCCTTGGCTTATTGAGAACCAACCCAAAATTTATTCTCTCTCTCGGTCTACTAAAATTTTCTTGAAGTAGACACAATGGATCTTGAATTCTTGATTATAGTTTAGAAGTTGGATGTAACCACGCAGATATATGTGTAATATCATACAGACATTGAATATCAGTGTGAAGATTATATATATTTAAATTAACATATATTAATGGTAAAGATCGATGTTCACAATCCCACTTATATAATTCTATATTAATTTTTTTAGTATAACAGTTTTATTTTTTGGCTAAAATTAATATATATATATATATATATATATATATATAAAAAGTTAGGTATATTTTTGTTAGTATATTAATTATATTTTTATAAACATTTATAGTAAAATTTTAAGATGTTTGTCTTAATCTCCAAAATACTATGCACATCACTGTCAAGCCATACTCGTCAGATCCATAGCTACAACGAAAACTTGGTAAAAATTAACATGAAGGTGTCCAGTTGGTGATCTATGAATTTTGAAAAGGTTTACTCTATGCAAAACAAAAGTACTATTGTATGATATTTGATGTTTACAGACTTATAAATAATTACTTACACTACCAGTTTTACTGAATTCAAGACCAATGTTTCGTGATATCCGTATAGTAGGTTGTTGTGCCACAATTGCTTTGAGCTCGTCATACTTTACCTCCTTAAGATACTCGAACTCAACAGCGATTTCATAATGAATCTGCATAAATGTAGTTTAATTTATAATTAACATTCTTTATAATTTCAAAAATAACAAAACTTGAAGCATAGTCACATTAGCTCAACATTTGCAACTAGAGCAATGGGAAACATAATTATCAAATGTATCTGGGGAACATTGCCTCGAACTGCGTATTCCTTTACTTGATGCATAAGTAAAGGCATTTTTATTTTAGATTCCATCATCTTCTTTGGAAGGAACATTATATTGTTCACCATATGTATAAAAAATCTTTGACTTGATTTGGATGTGATAAATTTATGTTGTAAATATCTTGTATGACCCTTGCCAAAACAATAACCCAACATATGGTTTTATAAGAAAAAAAAGACAAGCACAAAAAGTTGTTGATTGGTATTTTAAATTGACGCCATAATGCAATTAATCAGATAAATCAGATGTAACTTGAAGTTTTTGATATATATATAAGGATCTGATATTTGATTCAATTTCATTCTTCGTGTGTTTTTTTGTGCATTCATCCTTTGTGTTTATTGTATTTTGCTTATGTTTTGCTTATTTTGGGTTTGTACATGAATAAAGAGCCAAAAGAAAAAACCAAGTCTAAATCTGACTACACTTTAATTGTATTTTGCTTATGTTTTGCTTTTTTTGGGTTTGTATACAAACTTAGGAAGCTACATATGTTTATTTAAAAAATTAACCATATTAGATTGTCTATATACACTATAATTATGTATATAATACATTAAACTAGTTAAAAACTAGTTATTTTATTCTTACTCCATCTCTATCTCTGATTCTTCTTCATTAGTCATGATACATTTGCCTTTCTCTTGAGCCTGTTTTAATGTAGAAGGCATAGTTAGTCTTTTGAATACAAATACAAGTTACAAAACCCATATCTTTGTGCTTTTAGTTTGATAACATACCGTGAATGGCTTCTTTCTCTTGTCCTCATCATCACGTAGTCCATCTCTTCTACCCCTTGTAGACATGTCGTAAATGGAAGAGATAAATCAAAGTTTGAGTTATGTTCTGTGAAGTTATTTTATAGATAGAGTTATTTTAACTCAAGACCCATGAATAATCAGCTGATCATACTTACAAGCTAACATAGTTCTTTACAAATTATTTTAAATAGATATTGTCTTGCTTCATTAAAAATTGTCAAAATCGCTTTTACTAGATTCAAAATCAAAACTGGATTAATTCATCAGTTTAAAATAACGGTCGATTCTTGCATCCTAGTCTCGATAATCGCAGCCATACAACCATGTTTCATGTGAAGTTATAAAATGACCAAAGCCACCAATTCATTTTGGATGATAGAGAGAGTGGGGAGACTGAGGAGCTTCAGTTCTGATAATTGTAAACCGAGATTGATTAGATTGTAGGGTTCTGTTTTTATTCAAACGACACCGCTTCACGACATCAACTCTAACGCTTTCGCTTCACGGAGTTAAGAAGTCAAAAGTCAAAACCGTCTTTATCATAAGAAGTTTTCACGGCGCAGTTAAGTTTTGAAGACAGTGTTTACAAGAGAACTAATAAACAAAAATTGCATCCAATATCCAAAAAGGAAAAAACACAAATTCACCAACTAATCAGAATCACCTTCTCTTTCTCTTCCTATCTCTTTATATCATCTTTCTACAAATTTAATTATGTTTTTTTGGTTATTTAATAAATAATCTCATTAATAATTAGCTTTACAAAGTTTTTCTCCAGCGACGGCGAGACAATTATGAATATGTTTTTTGGTAACGAAATGGAATTTTCCATCGTTCCACTTTCGCATCTGTCGAACCGAACATATTATAACTGAGTTTCACGTAAATTAAGTAGAATATTATAACAAAGTTTCACAATCTACTACCATCTAGTAGTTGGAGTAATAGAGGAAGATTCCACATTAGCTGAATCTAATGAAGTTGTAAGTTGTAAAGTACTCTTGGAGACTATAATAATGAAGAGATGGAATTGGAGAAACATGATACTAGTAGTCAGGTTTTGGCAGATTCTAATATTCCTCACATGGTCGTACAAGAAAATGTCGATGAATGGGATGATAATGACAACATGCTTATAGGAGATGATTTACCAGTCAAAGGCGGGGAGGAGTCTCATGTCTCACAAGAGGTATTGAATAAAAGAGGAGATGAGACTAGTAATATTACTTGTTCGGTGTTGAATGTAGATAAAGGAGATTGAATTTTATGTTGCTGATTATATTATCAACTCCTATGTGTCTTACAAATTTGAGTTTTAGCAGTGTTTCAGTGACATAAAAAAACAATTGATTCAGATTGTTGAATCCCCTCGACTGAATTTTGTTAAAACAAACTCAACAATTGCAGCCGATAGTAAAATTATTTGAAAGAATTAAGAATTTTGTAAGATATGATTCACCAACTTGATTAAAAATGTGGCACAGACACATCGTCGAACCCAATGTCCTAGTTCTCAATGTCTTTACAACAAATATTGAATTAAAGACGAGAGTTGAGATGCACTATTAAATTGACGCCATAATGCAATTAATCAGATAAATCAGATGTAACTTGAAGTTTTTGATATATATATAAGGATCTGATATTTGATTCAATTTCATTCTTCGTGTGTTTTTTTTTGTGCACTCATCCTTTGTGTTTATTGTATTTTGCTTATGTTTTGCTTATTTTGGGTTTGTACATGAATAAAGAGCCAAAAGAAAAAACCAAGTCTAAATCTGACTACACTTTAATTGTATTTTGCTTATGTTTTGCTTTTTTTGGGGTTGTATACAAACTTAGGAAGCTACATATGTTTATTTAAAAAATTAACCATATTAGATTGTCTATATACACTATAATTATGTATATAATACATTAAACTAGTTAAAAACTAGTTATTTTATTCTTACTCCATCTCTATCTCTGATTCTTCTTCATTAGTCATGATACATTTGCCTTTCTCTTGAGCCTGTTTTAATGTAGAAGGCATAGTTAGTCTTTTGAATACAAATACAAGTTACAAAACCCATATCTTTGTGCTTTTAGTTTGATAACATACCGTGAATGGCTTCTTTCTCTTGTCCTCATCATCACGTAGTCCATCTCTTCTACCCCTTGTAGACATGTCGTAAATGGAAGAGATAAATCAAAGTTTGAGTTATGTTCTGTGAAGTTATTTTATAGATAGAGTTATTTTAACTCAAGACCCATGAATAATCAGCTGATCATACTTACAAGCTAACATAGTTCTTTACAAATTATTTTAAATAGATATTGTCTTGCTTCATTAAAAAATTGTCAAAATCGTTTTACTAGATTCAAAATCAAAACTGGATTAATTCATCAGTTTAAAAATAACGGTCGATTCTTGCATCCTAGTCTCGATAATCGCAGCCATACAACCATGTTTCATGTGAAGTTATAAAATGACCAAAGCCGACCAATTCATTTTTGGATGATAGAGAGTGGGGAGACTGAGGAGCTTCAGTTCGATAATTGTGAAACCGAGATTGATTAGATTGTAGGGTTCGTTTTTATTCGAAACGACACCGTTTCACGACATCAACTCTAACGTTTTCGTCTACGGAGTTAAGAAGTCAAAAGTCAAAACCGTCTTTATCATAAGAAGTTTTCACGGCGCAGTTAAGTTTTGAAGACAGTGTTTACAAGAGAACTAATAAACAAAAATTGCATCCAATATCCAAAAAGGAAAAAACACAAATTCACCAACTAATCAGAATCACCTTCTCTTTCTCTTCCTATCTCTTTATATCATCTTTCTACAAATTTAATTATGTTTTTGGTTATTTAATAAATAATCTCATTAATAATTAGCTTTACAAAGTTTTTCTCCAGCGGCGAGACAATTATGAATATGTTTTTGGTAACGAAATGGAATTTTCCATCGCTCCACTTTCAGATCTGTCGAACCTAACATATTATAACTGAGTTTCACGTAAATTAAGTAGAATATTATAACAAAGTTTCACAATCTACTACCATCTAGTAGTTGGAGTAATAGAGGAAGATTCCACATTAGCTGAATCTAATGAAGTTGTAAGTTGTAAAGTACTCTTGGAGACTATAATAATGAAGAGATGGAATTGGAGAAACATGATACTAGTAGTCAGGTTTTGGCAGATTCTAATATTCCTCACATGGTCGTACAAGAAAATGTCGATGAATGGGATGATAATGACAACATGCTTATAGGAGATGATTTACCAGTCAAAAGGCAGGAGGAGTCTCATGTCTCACAAGAGGTATTGAATAAAAGAGGAGATGAGACTAGTAATATTACTTGTTCTGGTGTTGAATGTAGATAAAGGAGATTGAATTTTATGTTGCTGATTATATTATCAACTCCTATGTGTCTTACAAATTTGAGTTTTAGCAGTGTTTCAGTGACATAAAAAAACAATTGATTCAGATTGTTGAATCCCCTCGACTGAATTTTGTTAAAACAAACTCAACAATTGCAGCCGATAGTAAAATTATTTGAAAGAATTAAGAATTTTGTAAGATATGATTCACCAACTTGATTAAAAAATGTGGCACAGACACATCGTCGAACCGCAATGTCCTAGTTCTCAATGTCTTTACAACAAATATTGAATTAAAGACGAGAGTTGAGATGCACTATTAAAATATCCCTAACGCTTTGTTATTTCTCATTTTTCTTTTTGGTGTCTATATGTATTTTTTGTATCTAGTGAAGTGTTTTTATTTACGTAAATAGTTTTTACATTATATAATAAGAACTTGGTCCAACCATTGATACCAAATTAGTGTTTGATCCATTTTTTTTTGTCAAAGGCAACTCATTGTTTTTGGTATGGTTTTCTAATTTTAAAGATCTCAGCTTCTGAATTCGAAGACCGTAGATTGTCTCCTACCATGGAATATGGTTATAAAATTAGATGTCTAAAGTAAAGGGGAACTCAAAAGTTATATTATGAACATGGATCTTAAACGAAGTTTTGTTTTATTTTTCTTATGTAAGAAATAAAAATGCATCAAAGAAGGATCTTCGATGAACACTTTTATTTTGACTTCTTTAAATTCAATTCTCAAATTAGAAACTAGATTTCAAATTAAAATGTAAGTATTTTGGTAAACGTTTTGGAAATATAAAACACTTTGATCGAGACAAGCAACGAACATAAAATTTCTAACCTACAGTTGTACAATCCTATTGTGGTAGTTTTATCATTCAATCCTCAACGTAGCGGTCCCAAACCTCTCAAACCATTATACCATAGGTTTCATAGTGTACTATTGGTCTTATTTTATCATAGTCTTCAAACAGAGCATACATACATTTTTGTGCACAAAGAAAATCGTAAGTTAAGGCTAATAAAATGGTTTTAAAAATAATTGTTTGAAACCAACAACAAAGACATGTACCATACACACAAACAGATAACAATACAATAAAGCAAGTCAGAAAACAAGTATGTCTTCTAACATCGTTGTTGTCATGCATCATCTAAGTAAACTATATTCTTTATTTTCCTAGCTATGTAATGATATTATTTATAAGTAGTTTTGATTAAATCTGGTTTGTGGTTTCAGTGAATCAATTACCACATTGTGGATGATTTCACTCATTTGACCAACATTGAAGATGTTGAAACTTGAAGAGATAATTAGTAGACAACATGTTATTGGTCTCATACCAATCAATAACAACCTACAAGGATATTTATACTAGAAACTTAAACTAAATTTCAAACTTGTTTTATTATTGTTTTTTGTTCAAGTTGAATCTAATGCCATGTCTATTTTGCAGAAGATTTATCAACAAGACCGTACCACAATATCCACCTAACTCGGAAGTGCATAATGTTCTTATTGTTGGATTTGAAGATTTCAAAGGAAGACTACTGGATTATGCAGAATTCATGGGGAGAAGGTTAGTGAGATACAAGATATGCTAATGTGTATCGTCAACCAAGATGTGGTTTCTCAATCTCTCAGTTCACTTCGATCATTATTAACAAAAGAGTCTAGTATGAGACCTCCATAGTGTATGAAGACAATATTAAAAAAACTGAGCATGTTGATTTGTTTTAAAGGTTTAGACTGAGCATATTATTTATGATTACCATTTTATAGGATGATTACATAACTTTTCTAGAATTCGTGATCATGACATTTATGTTTGCCACATCAACACACTTTCTCTTCATGCCTTCTCATAGATGCTAGTTGAATTGATAATTGACTTTCACTTCTACTAGTACCAACATTTCGTGAGAGCTCAATCTTTTTGCCTACAGCGAAACTTCAATGACCAGTCCTCATAAATTTTTTGCCTTACATGGAATTTCACTCAAAATCCAAAACATCTTTTGCCCGATTTTCCGGTTTTGTTAAATGTTGCTTGCATTCAGGAGGCCTCTCCCCTTGTTGCCAATCGTGAAGCTGATGTCTGCCTCCTTTCTGCAATTTTATTTTAGAGACAAATATAAATATGAATCTCTCATTAGCACATTGATTTGCAGTACCAGATTTTGTCTACGCTTAATATATGCATGAGAATAATGCTTACAAAAATCTATTTCCTTACAATTCTGTCCACGTATAATCCAAATCTAGTCACACAAGTGTTCCAAATGTCTACGATTCACAGATTGGTGCATTAATGTGCTTGGCCAGCTATTTTAGCTATGTCTAATTATACGAGAGTCAGGTTCTCTCATTTTGTGATCATGGTTCAAGCCTCAGATCTCGAATAGTTTATGACTGTTCTATGATTCATTGGTGTCGAATGATTTGACAGAAACGATAGATGTTTTAACTCAGAAAAATACTAATATGAGGGAGGAAACTGGTTATGTACCTTGTGAAGGATTAAGGGCTGCCAAAACATTTTACCAATTTAAAAATATTAGTAATCAATCCAAGGGAAAAGCTGTTGTTTACATCAATATAAGGAGAATTCAATACCTTGTTTGTGGTCTTGTTTACTTTTTCATTTTCGTCATCCGTCTTCTTCCTCATCCTCCTCATTTTTTATTTTTGTTTCAATTAAAATAATATTTTAAATTTTCTATGCAATTTTTTTAATGTTATTTGGTGTTTTTGACCGTTTATATTTTATTGTATGATTTTTTTTTGTTGGTTGGCATTGCTTTAGTTATTATAACAAATAAGTTAATAATTTTTTATTATTGATTTGCAGAAATAACAGAGGGAGTAAGTACATATTGAGAAATATGAAAATTGACTTTTATATATATACATAAGCAAATAAGAACATGTCCATGGGTTTGGAAATTATAAAAAATATCTAACAAATAAAGTATAATTGTTTTGTAAAAAAAAGTTAAATCACATATTTAAATAGAAAATATGAACCAATAATAAAATAACAGTTGGCAAGAAAGTTTATATATCGGTTTTTAAAGTGTGTGGTTTTAGAACTTTTTAACATTCTCTCTCTTCCTTTTCTTGTATTTTTCATTTAATGCATTTTTAGATACTGTTAGGATACTGTTATTAGAAACATGTGACAAAGGTGATCTAACTGAGCCCCAATAATAAAAGAAAAAATAATTCAATTTCCTTATTAATATACAAATGCAAAATGTGTGCCGGTTTACATAAGATTGGTAAACGCCTTGCCGTTTATACCTAAACACAGGGGATTTTGCTAGATATATGTGCATTAGACGGAAGTACCAAACTGAACTTTACAGAAGCTCAATGACAAAGGCTAACACGATTAATTCATGGACTCTTATCTTCTGCATTTTCTTCTTCCTTGAGCTCGTTATCCATAACTGGTGGTTTTCTCTCTGCATCCACACAGCGACCTGTGGTTGGATCAACCACGTGAGTGTCTCTTTCTCCACCTTTATGTCCCATAGCCACCATTGGAGGTGGAGGAAGTAAACCCGATCTGAATAGGAGTCGTTGAACGGGGTTTGATGCCTGAGCACCAACAGATAACCAGTACCTGTACACAAATTAAAAAACAAAAACAAAAAACAAATGTACATTAATCAAAAGTTACCAAATACATTGTTTTGTTGAAATTACTCATACACATAAACATCTTCGAATTGCTACTATCCAAACGTAATTTTCAAATGATGCGAAAGAGCATGATAAGATTTCAAAGCTACATAGCCTACACGAACATAATACTTATTACTTATGCAAAAGAGGGTTATATTACCAAACGGCTTCAACTTCAAGATACATGTTCTCAAGAAAAAACCGTATCAATCTACACCAATATCCATAAAAGAATAGCTCATATATGTAATGGTAATACGAGCAGCATAAACCAATACTAACCTGAATAGACCTCAACATGCACGCCTTCTGATTTTCGGAGTCAGATTCTCGAGCACATCCGAATGCTGTCCAGCCAGATTCTGCAGCTTGTTCTGTGAATCAAGAAACATATAACAATTTACAACAAATCAACACAAACATAGAGCACGAAGCCAACACTCTAAGCAACGGAAACGTCATTGTAAACTCAGGAAACGAAATTCCCTAAATCGAACATTCCGTCAAGTGTATACAGAAACGAAACTCACCTTGAGAGCGTTGACAAGGAGGAATTAGAAAAACTTTGCTACCAAGACTAAGCAAACGAAGAGACACGGAGCGAAATCAGATGGATGAATTTTACCAGCAGTGAGATCGCCGACGTTGAAACTGCCCTTGTCGTTGCTCATTTTCCGATCAATTCGAGGAAGCGGAGAATGAGCAACGACAAGGGCAGTTTCAACGTCGGCGATCTCACTACTGGTTATAAGAATTTGAAAATGATTAATTAATCATTTTTTTTCTTTTCCTTTCAAATTATTCATCAACTGTTGAAAAAATTATTAATTAATTTTACATTTTAAATTAAATTTCCTTCAAATATAGGCTATAAGAATTGAGAAATTGTTAAATTTAATTTTCATATGCACAAATAAATGAGCCCCAAAAGGATAAAAAAAATCAGTTTCCCTATTAATAAATACCAATGCAAAATGCGTGCCGGTTTTGCAGAAGGTTGGTAAACACCTTGCCTGCCGTTCATACCTAAACATAGGGGATTTTGCTATATATATGTGCATTAGACAGAAGTATCACACTGAACTTTAGTGAAAGGCTACAACGACAAAAGGCTAACACGATTAATTCATGGACTCTTGTCTTCTGCATTGTCATCTTCCTTAGGCTGATACATGGTCTACTACATGACCATATGTTACTTATGCAAAAGAGGTTATATCTGAATGAAAGTGTGTATAACAACAGAGAATCAGTAGATTCTTCATCTTACAGCAATAGGAAGCAATGACCCAGAAACACCACAGAAAGACTCAAGACTAGAGGAGGAGTTTCATTTTTAATATCTCAAAACTTGTTAAAGCATTTCCAAAAACGTAATTTGTTTCATAAATTAGTAAATGATTGGATTTCAACGAGGCACAGCATTGCTTTAAGTAACAGTTAAGTAGCATGACAAGAAAGAAAAATCATCCAAAACCAACAATGGGAAACATGTAGATTAAAAAAAAACCATTAAAGACTTAAAACTCATATAGAAAACAGAACCGTAATGTGACTATGAAACCATGTATTTAAGATTTCTAGAGGCACCTAAACCCATAATTTCAACCAAAAAAAAATTGCAATGCAGAAAACAAGAAGTTCAGAACAGTGATTCAACACAATCTCAAGAAACAAGAATTCAAAAAACGCATTGCTTCTCCTCTGCTTTGAACAAAGAACCCTACTTTCACAAACAAAACTAACATCATGTAATCTCATAATCATATTCCGAACAATGTAGACTAACCAGCTCCACTCACAGATTAATAGAGCTTCGGTATAACACTGGGCTAACAACTACAACTCTATTCACACCTAACAGGTACCTTAGTGGATTCAAAGACACCTCTTTCTGAGTAAATTCAACATTAATTTATCGCAATTAAGAAATGATCGTTCCAGAAACGAGAGAAAGATCAAAAGGAACATACTTGATCCGATCGAACTTGAGACCCATTCTCTTACCACCGTCCTGCCCTGCAGCACACCGAGATCAATGGAAATCACTAGGCGATCAGATACGAAATCAATACACTTTATTAAATGAACTCACCTGGCAAAGGATTGAAGTAACTCAAAGACCTCGATGTGCTTCCCGTCTCTGGGTGATCTTCTACCTGCCGCCATTACCCGGAAAAACGGTCGATTCTTGCATCCTAGTCTGGATAATCGCAGCCTCACAACCATCTTTCTCGAATATGTAAAAATGATCAATTCGACTGAGCTTCAGCAGTATTCGATTAGATTTTAGGGTTCATGGTCTTTTTCATGTGTCCTCCTCAAACTACGTCGTTAAACACGTCCGCTCTTGCGTTCTCTTTACCTAGTTAAGAAGTCAAAAGTCAATACTATCTTTTTGTATATAAAATAAAATTTCACCGGGCCGTTAAACGATCACCTTAGATTTCTCTTGCCACACCTTAGGAACTGGTATTGAGAACATGAGAGTAGGTGTTAGAATCAAATCTCTTATAGTGTGCTTGATTAGGAATGCTTAATTTATCTTCTTCTTTCTTTTAATTGAGTATTATTTATTTCGATTTATCAATATAGTATAGTTTTTTGAATGTTCTGCTTATGTTTCCGACAAAAGATTTCCAACCTGGACAGGACAAGTATGCACTGATGAAAAGCTGCCTGAGAATTCATCTTTTTCATGAACCAAGATCGATGAAGTTTCTGATGAATCAAGAACTGAGAAGGTGGAAACGATTTCACATGGAAAGATTTTGATGCTTGGAGATGTTTTCGATTTCAGACTTGCAAGATGCATCTGTTGGTAATCAAGACACATAATTGGATGTGAATGACTATGATGATGATGATGGTATGGAGAAACAAGGAACTGATCTTGTTCAAAGTGTCACCGAGAATGCTGGTATCGCAACTGATCAGGTTCACGAGATTCAGTAGAATATGATAAGAAGGTTTCTAAATGCAGTGGGAGTAAGACGGAGGAAGTTCACACTTCCCAAATTAGTTGAATCTAATGAAGCTTTAAGTTGTGGAGTCTTTGGAAACTAATAATGAAGTGATCGAATTGGAAAATCCTATTATTAGTAGTCAGGTTTCATCAGATTTTATTCATCAGATGGTCGTATATGACAATGTGGAAAAATGATAGATAATATGGAGATGATAATGCCAATATGTTTATATTAAATGATTTACTTGTTTTAAAAGGCACGAGGACATGTCTCACAAGAGGAACTAAGGAAGAGGTATTGGAGAAGGCACTAGCTAGTAAGTGTACTTGTTCTGATATTGAGATACTGATCGTAGAAAATGGAGTAAAGGAGATTGATCAAACTTCCAAAACCCAAGAAAAGGTATTCGTACGACCATGATCTCTCCAAATGCCACATGGGTGATAAGTGATTGTTTTCGCACAAGGTCTAAATCCAATCCTGGTCTTCTCGTGATGTTTCTTCCCGAATCAATATATATATATATATATATATTATTTGATGATTTAGATCATATTAAACCAATTTTCACTCAGAAGTGTACCACACGGCCTGCTTCATATACCCATAGTGAAAATGTAAAAACTCCATCATAAATTATCATATATCAGTTATTATGAAGTAAACAAATGTATTCCATATAATGCATTTTCCAACCGCACTATACTAAAACTCCACTTCACATTTAAAACTATTTGTCTCACCGCATTTGCCACGGCTTGAATCCTTAACATGTGAGCAATTTACCTTTTATGCTTTGATGTATAGTTTCCATTAGCCTTTGTTTATAATCAAACTTATATTTTGAAAATGAAAATATTAGAAAAATAGAAGAAAATATAAGAAGATAGAAATTGTCACATGAAGAGGAGTTTTTCATTTAATTCTTTTGTTTTATTTTTTCCAAGTTCGTTGTGAAGATTTTTATTCTTATGCAATCACATCCAATTTATGTTTTTTTATCAGATAAGTTACTATACTATTAATATTTTCACTTACTTAACTCATATTAAAATGTTGATTTTGAAAAAAATGGTTAGGAAACATGTTATTATTCTATACAATTATACACACTTTTAATCCACAATCTTACAAACTTACACATTTCATCTATCTTATTATTCTCTCTTTACCATTTTTTTCTTTCTTCAATCTTTCACATTTTCTTCCGACTATAAACTTATAGTTTAAGAGTTTTAAAATTGAAAACAAGTTTTATAAGAAATATAGAGATACTTAAGACATATCCAACGTGTTGCATCTAGAAGTGTATTAAATTTCTATGCACTAATAAAAGCCCATCATTCGCTGGTAATGATACCTTATAGGATTAGGAAATTTTATTTTTTTCTAGATAAGTATGTATTACTAAAGAGATAAGGAAATGGAGTTTTGAGGCTGCTATAAATATTGGTCTAGGAGTTGCAAAGTTATTCATTCACATAATAATATACAAACCCTAAAACAGTATTTGCCTCAATTGTATTGCTCTTTGTTTTCTTCTAGTTTAATTCGTGTTGTTTGTTCACAACACAACGTTAGTACTCTTTTATTTCATTCTCTTATGTTAGCTTCTTATGTTATTTGTAAGGTTGACATATCGTTTCAAGTCTCCATATGTTTATTTTTTTCTTAAGTTATAATCACTATTTTTCTCTCTTAAAGCTACATATAGATAAAGATAAGGTAAATAATAAGAAATAATAAGAGAAATATGTTGTAAGTGACTATCTCGATAATAAAATTTCATTATTATTTAAAAGAAATTTGAATAAGCATTTGACAACTAATATGTAAGAATAAAGACAATAGCGAACTATAAAATAGTTGTATAAGTTGCAATTTATTCAACGAAACTAAGACCAAATACACGACTGGTTATATATAAAATGGATGAGATGAAATTGGCTTTGAGATTAATTTTGTAGCTTTTGATTTTTATAATCATATACATTGAAATTTGGTGCTTGTTTCACATTTTCACTATGCAACAATTTGTTAGAAAATAGCGATATTGGGAATGGTTTAAGCACTATTGAACATAGATGTTTGCATGCAACAACCACAAGAGTTGTGCATTCGGCACAATGTGATATTTGATGCAAACAAAGGCATTAACAACATCAAAAACACTTTCAGTTTAAATGTTAACATTAATTTTAAAATGATAATAGTTAATTTCTTAAATTATTTGCTAGAGATAATTTAATCCACACCAATTTGTAAAATATTTTTCTAAAATATGTATTAGTATTTTATGGTGTGTTTCTTAATTCAAACATTTGGATCAGATAGATCGTTTGTAATACGAGAAACACACTTATTCTGCATGATACTTATTTCAAATTCAGCATACTAGATGTACTTCACATATGAAATAATTTATCTCATACCATCAAAAGCATTGCCACAATTTGAAAATTTAACATAAAACTTTTTTTAAGGTTTGATGTATAGTTTCCATTAGCTTCGGCTTATAACCAAACTCGTTTTCAAACTTAGCTATCAACAAAATAAAGGGAAATTGAAAGGAAATAAAGGAAAAGATAAATGGTTTAATGAAGACTAAACAAATAACCAAACCCGCCTAGTGAATCATTATATATTTAAAGGTTAATATTGTTGTATAAAAACTAAATAGACTAAATTTCATTCAACTTTGCAATTAGTTTTGTAGTTTAATATATTTTTCATTTTTGCATTGGGATTTAATGACTAATCTATTTTACATGTTCATTTATGCAGCAACTTGTTGGCAGTGGCGATAGAGAGAGAGAGAGCGGTTCAAACGTTATTGAACATCAGTGTCGTCATGCAACAACAACTAGAGTTGTTTTGTAACGACCCGGTTTTTTCTAAACCGGTATTGGGATTGGGTTGATTATTTAATTAGACTAAACCAAAATAATTACAAAACCAAAGCAATATATAAACTTGTATGCATCTCCTTCTTCATGTTAACCTAGCCGTCATCTTTACAAATGAGAGACCACCATCGTTGTACCATCTCTTCCCACACCCCTCTCCTCCACTCAAGTTTTCTTGCGATCAAACAAATGCCAGTTCCGTAAGTAAGAAGACGAGTCTCCAAATCAATCACCATTCCATCTCATGTGTGTTGTTATGAGCAAAGCCGAGAGGAGAAGACGTGCGAAACGGAGCCACCATCTCATCATCACCAACCACCATTTATTTGCACCGCTGTGAGCCTAAAGCCACCAGATGTGTGTCTCATAGCACTGGAGATACTTTCGTACGCCAGAGTTTTTGCCATGTCTTAAGCCGAGGAGAAGAGATGAGCCATATTGGATCCATGGCTGAGGAGTTGCTTTGCGGGAGGATCCTAGATCGATTCAGGGGACTTTAGCCTTTGAACCATGGCTTTTTGGATAGATCTCGTTTCCGGGAATCTGTTGCAACAAACGGAGTCGAGATCGGAGTTGTACAACAAAAGTTATTGACGTTGCTTCATGGCCAAGAATAAACTTAAGCTGTTGCGATGCAGAGACAGTTCCGACCAGTCTCAGCGTAAAGATGAAACGGTCGACCAAAACAGAAGATTTTAGTATGAAAATTTGTCAGTAAGTATTTAACTGTTTTATATATCATCTCCAAGAAGCGGATTGTCATTCCGAGTTATTTTCTGAAAGTTGTGTTTGTTCTCGCGAGAGGTACTGCTGCAGTCTTCGTATGCGACCAGCCTGGAGGTGAAACCATTTTGGTTGATCAAATGGTTGCCGATCGGAGTAAACCCGGTGGCTATGGACAAAATACATATAGGACTACATTCTTACTGGAGGGATCGAAAGTTTAACGGTCAGCTCTTGAGTTATTCATCCGCTTTTCTCGAGGGTTCAGGTCTGCCCAAATCTCACATCGCCTATTTTCAGAAAGTTCCGAGTTGTTACTTTAGAGCCATCAAAGTCCATTCGGTGTGTTCTCATATTTTTTGAAGAACCCGTGGCAAAGGTGAGGGTCTTTTCCCGAGTTTCTCTTACACGGCTTAGGACCTCGAATAAGTATAATTTGTTTCTAATGTGTTCCGTCTGTGTGAAATCGAGTCTGTCATTACTTGTTTAGTTTTAGGCTCTTTGCTTAAAACGGAACTAGGGTGTTAGATGGTTCAACAGTGCTTGTTCATTTATAATTGATAATATATATGTATATAGCATATTGAGGTGATTTGGGTGTTAGCCGACCATGAAGACGTAATTCTGTGTGTCGGCCGGAGACATGTACATTGGGTGTGGTGTATGCTGCGGCACAGCTTAGTCGACATGTTGTGCCAAGGCTTCGAGGTCGATAAAT
Organism: Brassica carinata; assembly: GCA_016771965.1. Taxonomy (NCBI): domain Eukaryota; kingdom Viridiplantae; phylum Streptophyta; class Magnoliopsida; order Brassicales; family Brassicaceae; genus Brassica; species Brassica carinata. The sequence goes on along the minus strand of JAAMPC010000254.1, from coordinate 19,336 downwards.
CGCCTACGGGCGTGTGTTACCGAAAGCACATATTCGTGGTGTTTTGGCCTGTTAGTGGGCAGCGAAAGTGTGCACCTCGCTAGGACTGTTATGTGATTTTGGGTACTTTAGGTACCGTGGTTTGCAACGTGTTAGGATTAAATTATTATTCGGAGTGCTATGTCCGGGTCCATGGACTTCGGGTTTAGTATCTCATACCTCATTGAGTGACTTCCCCATTACTCACCCCTCTTTCTTCCTCATTTCAGGTGAGACAGATGAGTATATGATATTTGGACGGATTGGTGCTACTGGACTTTTTATTCGGATTTTTATTTGGGCTTTGGGTGAGTGTAATTGGGTATATGGGCTTTATTATACGAGATATTGTTGGTGGCCCGCTGTTCACCGGATTGAAGGTGACGGTGTCACATGTTTATACATCACATAGTCAACCATGTCAAATTTGATGCAAATGAAGGCATCATCAACCTCAAAAGCGCTCTCAGTTTCATGAAATCACCTGGTGTTTGCGTGGAAAGTTAATGTGGTGGTTATGATCGACAATTGGTGTTCAGAAAATGCACCCCTCCACGTGTAAGTAAACTATATTCTTTATTTTTCCTAGCTATGTAATGATATTATATAAAAATAATTTTGATTAACTATGGTTTATGTTTTTAGTTGATTAATTACCATATGGTGGATGATTTACTCATTTGATCAACATTGATGATGCTGAACTTGAAGAGATAGTTAGTAAACAAAATGTTATTGGTCTCATACAAATCAATAATGATGCATGCTATGATTATACTAGAAGCGTATAATTTCAAGCTTGTTTTATTATTGATTTTCGTTCAAGTTGAATCTAATGATATGTCTATTTTGCAGAGGATTTATCAACATGACCTTACCACATATCCGTGTAACCCGAAAGTGCATAATGCTCTTATAGTTGGATTTGGAGATTCCGAAGGAAGACATTACTGGATTGTGCAGAATTTGTGGAGAGAAGGTTAAGGAGATAAAGGATATGTGTAATTAAGTGTATCGTCTGCCGAGACCTAGACACTCAATCTCCTAGTTCACATAGATCATTATTCCTAATAAAATAGACTATTTGAGACATACAAGACCAAATGACAGAGTATGATGATTTAATTTAAACTTTTTGAGTGTATGAAGGCAATATTACGAAAGAACTGAGCATGATGATTTAATTCAAAGTTTCATACTGAGCATATTATTTACGCTTGCCATTTTATAGGATCATTACATAGCCTTTCTCGAATTCGTGATCATGACATTTATTTTTGCAACAAAAATAACTTGCTCTTCATGCCTTCTCAGCAAATACTGGTTGAATTGGTAGTTAACTTTCACTTCTACTAGTACCTACATTTTATATTCAAGATCGGGCCTTCCACCGATGAAGTAGCCCTTGCAATTGAGTGGTATGAGATTTATTCTACCCCAAATAAGTTGTAAATGAACATCAATATAGTACATTTTGATTGGATCCACAGAGAATAATTACACAGTGATTCTTATATTGAAATTAAAATTAAATGAAATCGTTTCAAGTGGTGAAAACAATCTGAAATGACGTAAAACTTATATTTAAAACATTGGATATTATTGAAATTTTGGGGTTGATGATTTATATTATTTTTAGATACTAAAAAAAAAGCTCAGCACACAAAATTTTTCATCTTAGAACTCAAATTCTACAATTGGTTGCATTCATGTTCGATATGTTCAAGAAAAATGTTTAGAAATAACATTAGCATTCTAATCGATCCTCATATTCAGTTCAGGTCAAATAACGATATGATGTCCAAGCGGTGATTTTCCTAGATTAGAGGTAGATGGTCTGTTTAGTAGTATTCATTAAGAACGTAATGAAAATATGATTATTTTTATGTACATAATTTGTCATTATATGAGTCAAAATCTATCTATCAGATTTTCAAACAAAACCCCTCTTTATAAATTTTTATTTTCAACAAAAAACTACTCATCATGATGAAATTAAACAAAATAAAATAGAGATCATGGTTCAAAATATTCTTCCAAAATAACAGCTAATAACAAAAGGATTTTCTTTGTGTGGACTAAAGTAATGTAGTTGTTCTTGTGTATTTATAGGTGTAAAACTAAAAAGTGGTTAAGAAGAATTGTTAAAAATTGGGTGAAACTTTAAAATGTATTTCGGTCCAATAAACTACTTTTCTGCTCTGACGATCGATGAACTCGCAATATCATACTCCAAATTTTAATTGTCAAAATATTTTAGTATCCACTTGATATAGTTTGAATGTTTTCTTAACTAAACAATGAACTTCTTACTGAGAAAACATTATATAGTTTGAATGTTACTCAAAATTTTGACAATAACATAATAGTTGGTCGATATTCATCTAGAACACCAAACAATGGTTTTGGGAGCCAGTAGGTCTTGTCCAAAACAATCAGCTAGAAGACTAGTTAGAGTGAATAAAATTTCTAGTAGGTCTTGCCCAAAACAATTAGCTAGACGACCAGTTTGAGTTAGTAGACAACAATCAACAAACGATGCAATATTAATCTACTGACGTTCGACAACTTAATTAGGGAACATAAAGTAAACGAGATACACATGACTAAAAACAGCTCCAGTTCTATGGAAAATAAAGGGGACTCCATAATCATCTTCGGGACCAGCTCGGCAAATATAAGAGATGTTCTTTCCACACGAGAACAAAAGACAACACATTAAATGTAATAAGTTAAGCACCGGCTTATTCTATTAATGTCATTTTTTGACCTTAGTCAAGCATGCATACTTTTACGTACATAATGTGCCATTCTATGAATCAATATCTATCTGCCGCTTTCCGCTAGGCGCCACACTTATGCTTGATAGGTATTCGACTATGGACTGGATGAATTTATATCCATAGCCCATAATCTTAGCCAACACGTAAGACCACTAAAAAGAGGGTAACATACTATCATGGGAATACCTTGCAATCAGTTTTGTGTGGAATAAGTCGTTTGTTTATTAGTAAGCTCTTTTATAAAGGTAAAATCTCAGAAGAAAAGAGTTCAAGAGCGTATATCACTTGGCCTTATTTAAGAAGCTGAAACTAAAACCAGTAGCTCCAAAACCAAAACCTACAAATTTTGTCGACACTTTATCAAGGGACGGTGCCATGAGGTATGGCACAATGGCTCTGTATTCGATAGGATCCTTTGGATCTATAGTATTGTATTCTTGTTGATCATAATTAATTCAGCATAAACCGTCCCACCATGGAACATGGTTAGAAAGTAAATGGTTCAAAAAAATTGTTTTATTTATCGAAGATCGTAATTCTTAGATGTATTTTTGACGAACACGATCTTAAATTTAAAAAAAAAATTATTTTTCTGCTATAAAGTGTAAAAATACATATAGGAACGATCTTCGATAAATGACACTTTTCTTTTGACTTTTGAAAAAAAATTCATGATCAAATTAGAAAGTATATTGAGAGAACACCTTCTGGTAAATTTCCTTCTTGGTGAATGCTTAAGTTTCCTTCTTGGTGAGTACTTTTTATGCTTAAGTTTACCAAAAAAAAGGAAATATAAAACATTTTGATCTAGACAAGTAAGAGAGCATAAAAAGTGACAATAATTTGACATGGCATTTTTAATAGGAATGCTGATTGATTGACTGATTGATTAACCCAATTATAAATCTTAAATTCGTAAAACAATCTTAAAAACTTTTAATATACTTATAAATCATCTTTACATTATGTCCCGGCTATTAGCAAATAATGTATATAATTGATATTTTTGTCAACAAATGTATAATTGATGTTTGAAATGATTAAATGCTATATTCGTGACTAAAATGTATCTATTCCTAACCATAGTTATACAGTTGTTTTAAAAATTACCGTATGTTCTTGTTTTCTTTAGCACTGGTCTTTAATATGTAGCTGCTGCACAGTTCAAAAAAAAAATGTAGCTGCTGCTATATAGATTATTACACATTACTTAAAGTTAAAATATTGTTCGTCATACCAAAATTAAGAATCTGACAAATATCCATGAGACTAATATATACCAAATATTTTTAGTAGTTTTAAGAGATAAATAATGTAAAACCTTGTGTCTTCATGTATTCATATTGACTTTGGGTTTGTTGCCAAACATGGATTCGTTTTCATAATTGTTGAGATGTAAATGTTTATTAAACGCATTCGAGAGGTAACATCGATAAAACATGAATTGAAAAGTGTTCAGTGTCTTCTATCTATTCATATATGTGACCAATAATATGTATATATAACACAGATTAAACGTATACATACAACTGTATAGACCCATTTTGGTAATCTGATTCTTCTATTCTCCCAACGGTCACAAACCATTGTACCATTGACTACAGAGTATGCAATTTTTTTTGGTTCTATTTTGACAGGATACAGCAGACAAAACATACGTAAGACTAACAAAACAAATTGTTTATCTAAAAAAATAAGTTGTTCTTTGGGAACCAACAACAACACTACAAACAAAGAAGTCAGAAAACAATAAAATAATATACATAGTAACAGAAAAAATCAACAATCATATTTCAAGAATTGTGCCATAAGATTTCACCATAATCTCTTTTAAAACAAACTAATTGTTTTTTTTTCAGAGCTTGTTTATTAGGAAAACAAATATTAAAAAAAGATTTTGCATTTTAGGATCCGTGAAATAGTAATAAGGTTTAAGTATGTTTCTTGGTCTTTACAAGACTTATATAATAAAATATCGAATTACTAAACAACAAAGATTTAGAGAATATGTATTAACTGAAAACGACTTTGTTTGGTAGACTTCCGGATCTTATTATATCAAATATACTAAAACCTCATTTCAAGAATTGTGCCAGAAGATTTCACCATAATCTCTTTAAAAACAAACTAATTGTTTTTCAGAGCTTGTTTATTAGGAAAACAAATATTAAAAAAGATTTTGCATTTTCGGATCCGTGAAATAGTAAAAAGGTTTTAGTATGCTTCTTGGTCTTTACAAGACTTATATAACAAGTATCGAATTACTAAACAACAAAGATTTAGAGAAGATGTATTAAGTGAAAACGACTTTGTTTGGTAGACTTCCGGATCTTATTATTTCAAATCGTTATATAAAAATCAAATTTTAAATAGATTTCTGAAAGACACAAGAGATACAAATACGTAGCTTTTTAAAATACAAACTAGTTCCACGTTATTAATTAATTTGTACTTTAAATATATAATTAAACATAAGTACGCTAAATATCTTCGCTTTAAGACCATATCAATCAGCTACCATTTTATTATAATCGTTGCCATGTGTTACAGTTGTCCCTGGGCAGACAGTCACCTGTCCGTGAGCATACTCGTGTAGGTAAGGAAAGCAAGCAGTTGATCAAAAAAAAAAGGTAAGGAAATCATAATCCTTGTGACGGGACGGGACGATGGACTTCTTTGATGAACTCGAATATACATGTAACTAGTCGTGAAAAGATCGATGATGTTATTTAAATAAATTAACAATCATCAATAACACATAAACTGTTTCAGACTGATTCTTTTCAAAAAAATAATGATAATCAGATATTGATACTCCTCTGAAAGATCAAAGAATACATATTATTATATATAGGGATAAAGATGGTGTAGACTCTAGTTACACTTTGTCTTTTACTTCCCCGAACAATTCTTTATTGGATTTGACCAAAAAAATAATTTTTATTCGAAAAGATAATATCTCCGTTGTACCATAAACAACATCTTATCGATGCGACCATGATGTAATTCAAATACCATTAATAGTTTTATGGTATTTGTATCAACAATGTGATCGTTTAATTTAGGAATTATATGAAATAAATGGAATATTAACATAAAATAAATTGTTTGAGCCGTTTAGTTTTTTAAATTTAGGAATGGTATGAGGTTGCTTATATTAATATAATTTTAGGAGTACAAAAGAAAATATTTTCTCAAGAGTGCGAGTGATATTTTCTTCTCAGTCTTCAAAACCCTTTTCAAAATGACATCATTCATTCTTATAAATTGATGAATATACATAGGGTCCTTTCTCTTAACCTATTTGTTTAAAACCCTTCTCCAAATTTTAACCACAACCAAAAATCACTTAATCAACAACCTAATCGTCAACTTAAAAGGTCTGAGACTAGAACTATACATCCCCATAAGAGGTTAGCCTAACAAGAACAGTCATAGATAGACCAAAGAAGAAAACTGCTTATTCACCTACTCTAAAGGCGGTGGAAGAGGGCGTAGACTCTACTTACAATTTGTATTTTTCTTTCCCAAACATTTTCTATTGGAAAATATACATCGGTTGTACCCTAGAACAACATCTTACCCAATGGGACCATAATGTAATAATAATTAAACTATCGCATTAAACTATTGGTATTTGTATTAACGTGTAATCGTTTAATTTAGAAATTATACGAAAATAAAGGGAATATTAACATGAAATAAATTGTTTGAGCAGTTTAGTTGTTTAAATTTAGGAATGATACGAGGTTTCTTATATTAATATAATTTTAAGGGTAACAAACGGAAATGTTTTTTCACCATAGCCAGTAATATTTTCTTCTCAGTCTTCGAAACCCCTTATAAAATGACATCATTCATTCTTATAAGTTGATGAAAATTTATAGGGGTACTTTCTCTTAACCTATTAATTTAAAAACCCCCTTCTCCAAATTTAAACTAGATTTGAGTATCAACTACTTAACCACCTAATCTTCAGCTTAAAAGGTCTAAGACTAGAACTATACATCCCCACAAGAGGTTAGCTTAACAAGAACAGTCATAGAGAGACCAAAGAAGAAAATGGCTTATTCAACTACTCTAACTCAGATAGATCCATTAAACCATTAAATCCCAAAAAAATATTTTGATCTATTTCAGCAAAAACTATTACATAATTCGGTTAAAAAGTGATGTGCTTTATTGTATGTGGTTTTCATATTAGCATGTTATCAGATAGAGTAGCATGGTATATTAAAAATCACACACAATAAATCATGTGGTAACAAAAACCAAAATATTGTTAGCATCAAAAACTGATTCTGGAAAGATAGCAAAAACGACAATACAAAGAAAGATCAGACAGTGATATGATAAACCAGAGAGTACATATGGTATATATGCGGATAATTTGTCTTTTTCTATTCTCGGAGAAATGAATATTTATAAGACATTAACTTTTGTGCCCTAAACAAAATCATATCAAATGGGACCACGCAAATAATAAAATAAACGATCACATTAAATTATTCATCAATGGTTTGTAATGTTAGTTTATAATGAATAGAATATTAACAACAACTGGTTTGTCCTCCCATTTAATGGGTTTTAGAATTATATGAGCTCGCCATTAACATGAGCTCCCATTTAGGAGTTAGTCCCCATTTGGTGGTGGGTCTAGCAAATAAAAGAACTGTAGGGGTGGGTAAGTAAATATAGTACTATTAAACATAAGTACGCTAAATATATTACGCGCTTTAAGACTTCATATCAACGCGTTTTATTAATAGTCACTGCCATGTGCTTTTTTTGTCCCTGGGCAGACTCATGTATGTAAAGGAACGCATAATCTTTGTGACGGTCTTAGACGATGGACTTCTTTGATAAAGTCGAATATATATCAATATATGTTTTTTGAGAAAAAAGTCGAATATATATGTAATAAAAATCCTGTGTTTATTTTAATCCCAAGCGTCTTAAATTAATAAACAGTAATGGATAAAACATAACGCAAAATCAGATATTGATACTTCTCTGAAAGATGGTCAACTTTTTGAGCTAGTGTGTAGACTCTATTACAATTTGTCCTTTTCTTTCCCAAACATTTTTTATTCTAAAAGAATATCTCTGTTGTACCGTAAAAACAACATCGATCGTTTGAGACCATAAATTAAACTATCGCATGAAACTGTTTCTTTAACTGAATTTTTGCATTACGCATGAAACTATTCATTAGTAGTTTTATGGTATCTGTATTAACATGTGATCGTTTAATAAAGGAATTATACGACAATAAAGGGAATATTAACATGAAAATAAATTGTTTGAGCCGTTTAGTTGTTATAGTTTAGGAATGATATGAGGTTTCTTATAGCTTATATTGACATGATTTTTTTTTTGAGAAATATTGCATGATTTTAGGAGTTTAAAATAATTTGTTTTCTCTAGATAGGCAGTAATATTTTCTTCCCAGTCTTCGAAACCCCTTATAAAATGACATCATTCATTGTTATGAATTGATGAAAATATATAAGGGTCCTTTCTCTTAACCTATTTATTGTTTTTAAACCCCTTTCTCCAAATTCAAAACAGTTTCTTTCTACATCTTCTTTATATATTATATCCGTCTGCATTTTTAAAAATAATTTTATAGTTCAATAAATCTTTTAAGTAATAATAAGTACATCTAAATATACATATAACTCCGATAGATCCATGAAACCATTAAATCCCAAAAAAAAAATATTTTGATCGATTTCAGCAAAAACGATCACGTAATTCCGTAAATAAGTGATGCGTTTTCTTATATGTGGTTTTCATATTAGCATGTTACCAGATAGAGTAGCACGGTATATTTAAAATTCACACACAATAAATCTTGTGCGTTACAAAAACCAAAATATTGTTAGCATAAAAAAAAAGCTGAGTCCGGAACTTAAGATATAGCAAAAATCGACATTACAAAAGAAGATCAGACATTAACTTTTGTGCCCTAAACAACATCGTATCAAACGAAAACAAAACATCGTATCAAACAGGACCATGCAAATAATAAAATAAACGATCGCATTATTAAACTATTCATCAACCGTTTGTAATGTTAGTTTATAATGAATAGAATATCAACAACAAACGGTTTGTCCCATTTAAAGGGTTTAAGAATTATATGAGCTCGCCATGAATATGAGCTCCCATTTAGTGGGTTAAGCAAATAAAAGAACGGTAGGGGTATAAGAGGAATTCTCTCCTGAAGATAGCCATTAATATTCTGTTAAAGTTCTTACAACTCTGCAAACTGGACAGGTGTTGTCTCGTCTCGTATACCGAGAGAAGAAAACTTTCTATTTTGTTTTTTTTTTCTAAATGTAAATCATAAACTTGTGTTGATGCAAATCAGTATTCTATATATACTTACTACGTGAGAGAGAACAAAGCACGAAAGATCTGAGTCATAGACACTGAGAAAATGTAAGTTCTTCTAGAGAGAGAAAATGTTTATTCATAGTTTTCCATTAGTATGGCTTCCGTTTTCTGTTTCTTAACTCATACATGCTTCTTTCTTCAGAGTCATAAACACTGGGAAAAAAAAAACAAGAAAGATCTGAGTCATAGACACTGAGAAAAATGTAAGTTCTTTTAGAGAGAGAAAATGCTTTATATATTCATATATAGTTTTCCATAAGTATGACTTCCGTTTACTTGTTCTTAACTCATACATGCTTCTTTCTTCAGAGCTACAAATGGATAAGAGAAAAAGAAAAAAAATCGGTGAAGATCCTCCAGCAGATGTAAGTTTACGTTTCTTAAAACCCTTGATCCAAATCTGTTTTTGTTTCCAAAGCTACAACTATTTTGAAAGCAAGGGTCAATATTTAAAAAGTTTGGTTTCTCTCTTAGTGGCGTATACAAATAATAAATCTTTTCACTTTTGAGTATTTGAATAACTACATAAAAGATCTCCTGGTACACCTTCTAAAGTAACTATCTCCACGCTTTGAACAGGTAGCAAAGGAAGCACCTGGGACCAAGCACGAAAGAGATCAAGGTATATCTGGATCTTGATTTTGAGTGTTTTATATAACTTTCGGGTTTTTGTTGCTTGATGAAATCCTCAAATGTAATCTCTGACAAAAAAAGTTTTCACGTCTGAGTTTTTTTTGGTGGGTTTTTTTTTGTTGCTGCATCGAGGTGTTTAGGGCCGGTTGCTTACGTTGTTTGATAAACTCGTCAAATAAACTCTTAATAAAGAAAAAGCTTTGATCTTTTTTAGCTTCTTGACTTGTTTATGTTGTTGCATAAAACATTGAAGCAATTTCTTTATGTACAGTTTTCTTTTATTGATCAAAAAGTTGGGCTTTTTCTGTTATTACGCAAGCCAAAAGAAAAAAAATGAACTTTTTTTTAACTTAGATCATTTTTGTTATAACCCAAAAAAGTAGACTAATTTATTTACTTATATCAAATGATTAGATGCTAACCGATCATATGGAGCCGGCGGCGGACACAAAAAAGGAGGAAAAAGACCAAAAACTGGAGATGCTTCTACTACAAAAAGCACCCATGTAATATTTTGATACATTATAAAACCTATTTTATTTGTATAAAAATATACTAACAAAGAAATATGATGTATTGCAGCGTTTGACGCCTTCGGATGATAACTATCCCAAGGTTAGGTCCTTTTATATAATTACTCTTATTTGTACAAATTTTTAATTTTTCTTATTTTGTCACTTAGCACAATCTAATCTTCTTCTTTTTCTTTTGTAGGATTGTGGAGATGATAAAATTTATTGGAAAGAATGGAGTAAGGTTGATCGCGTTGTGAGGGAAGTCAGCAACCAAAAATATAAAGGTAATTATAATGCATTTTTTCATAATGCATTTTACATATTGCAAAATTGGATCGTCGATGTACACTTAAATTTCCTTGATTAAACACACACATATATATATATATAAAGTCGTACATATGTAATATTTATCTATATATGTATTTGTTTGTGTAATCAATAGATTTTCTAATTTTAATTAGGTTAGCATCGATATTTCATTTTTAACATAGGGGGAAGCATAAAATCCTTTTTTTACTCGCCAGCCACAAACACCCATTATTTATTTTTGTTTTATCGACAGCAGCTTGCGAACCCGTACAAAGGCTAGGAGTTATAATTATATTTTATTTTATATGTTTCCATGGATACTTTTATATTTTATTTTATATGTTTCCATGGATACTTTTCCTGCATAAATCAAAAGAAAAAGTTCTAATATTTTTATTTTCTTGTAACTTAAAAAGTTCTAATATTTTTACATATTATTTTTGGCAGATACATGCTGGGCCCACGCGACCAAGAAAAATATAGAAGCACGGCTAAAGATTCAATTCAATCTAGATGTTTCGCTATCTGTGGATCATCTTTATCATGGAATTGCTAAAAAGATGAGCACTGATGCGATCAAGAACTTTGATGAACTCAAGAATTTCCTGAAGAATGAAGGCATCATTCAAGAGAAAGATTGTGAGTGTGAAAAGAGAACGAATAAAAAAGATCCATGTTCTAAAAAAATCGAGGTAAAATCTAAATATAGTGACCGAGTGATAATTGTGCTCGTTATTCAAAACATAATATTATTAAATTTTTTACTGGTAGGCAAAAAAAGTAGGTGTTCTGAAGATTGAAGAGTTCATTACAACAAAAGTGGTCAGTGAAGAGGAATTGATACAGTTAGTTAAAGTTGCCCCTGTGATGGTCAGCCTACTGGCAACAGACGATTTTTTAGCCCACAAAGGAGAGGTAAGTTATTCATATAGCATATGATAATTTAATTTTTATTTAAATAACATATTCTTTGAACTTTTGATGCAAAATTGTCAATCAAATTAACTTTGATCATTTGACATTAATAATGCAAAATCCTCGATTAAATTATCAAGTTTGATATTCTTTTAGCCACTCTTCTAGCTTTTTCAGTTAATATAACAGAGTACAAAACCTAGACTGTGGTTAGACAAAAAGTTGTAGACTGTTGATTAGACACGGTTGTAGACTCTTCTTTTTTTCTTGTTGACGGAAGAATGTAAGGTAGTTTTCTCTTTTTTGTGTTTGCTATTTCTTTTGTAAAATGTTGGTGAAAAAAATATATCTTGCTTTCCCTATTTATAATAACTGATAAATAATAGTTTTCTAACACAATTAAATTTGAATAATAAATTTCTGTACTTCCATTGAATATTACAACAACACACCAACAATTGGTTTTTACTTTCCATGATATACAATTGATATAAATGCTAATTACTACCTAATTCATTGCATTTTAGTTGGTTATTTAAAAAATAAAAAAGTGCAATCTATATTTATATTTATTGGTTAATAAAAATGAGAATTAAGTTTAAATATAGTTATCTACTTTTTACAAATATATGATTTCAAATTTATAACTATTACTAAAACAAAACAAAATTTTTGGACTTGTTCAACCGCCGCTCGCTTGCACATAATGAAAGACGGCCATGTATACACACATACCATTTAACTTAAATGGTTTCTTTTTAATATTATAGGGAATATTTTACGGAGATAAACGGAGTAAAGAAAAAACTCAAGGCAATCATTTAGTTCTAGTTATTGGGTACAACAGTATAGATGGTCAGCACTACTGGATCATACAGAACACGTGGGTGTTAAGTGGGGGACAAAGGATTTGCAAAAATAGCTCGGAAAATTAGCCGTGGTAAAGGCCAGCATTCTCTATTCTCAGAGATTGTATACCCCGTGGTATGTTACAAATTTTTTTTTAAATATAGTTTCATTTAAATAATGCATAATTCTAAAAGTATATGGTTTATGTAACAGATTTCAGGAGTTGGGGGCCTAGCATGAGTCCAGTGTTATCAGGTGTGGAAGGCACAACAAGTCAACAACCTTTAGTTTAGTAGATTATCAACTATCAAGTAGTATATTTAAAAAACGTTATCTTTTTTCTTTTTTGAGATTTTACTAGCATGTTATCATTTGCAACTTTTGGAGGTTTTTAACAGATTATTATCAAATGGATTGGTAACTTAAATAAACCGTGTATGGATTTTTAACTAAAATGAGCCCCTAATGGATTTTAACGGGTTACAGAATAGTAATGGGCAAATGGTAGCCTATCAAGTTTATGAGTCAAAAAAGCTTGTTTGTTTGGATTATCCATTGCGATCATTTGGTTGCGATCCTAAGAAAGAAATCCTTGGGGAGGGTTTGGATGCATATTTGGAACAAGAGACCAAAAAACATATGGATAAAGTTTTAATATTTTAGTAGTTGTCCCACAAAAGTCACAAATGATACAGTTATGAGGGCTTAAAAGATAAAAGGGACATAATTCCCAAAAGTTATGAGGACTATCTAAGATCCTTTGGGGCAAGTACTGCCATAAGTCCTCTTTCCTCAAGGTCAAAGCTGGTTCATCCATTTCCCATGGCTGGAGAGGGTTCTCATTGGCAAAGACCTGCTACTTATGCATCTAGGCAAAGCAATAGGAAAGGGTGAGTCAACAAGTCTATAGTCTGACTCATGGATTCAACCGGGAGCTAATGGACCAATTCAACTAAAGAACCAAGATCTTCTAGTGGCTGACATCCTAAGCAGAGAAACTAAGGAAACGAACATGTCCCTCAACTGCTAATAATTGGCTGAGATCACTATCATCGCAAGATGAATATCCTAGAGTTTTGAATGCAAATATGAAAGCATATTTTAATATTTTATTAGTTGACTTAGTGTCTTACTACAAAAGTCATACATAAAGTTATGATAACATAAAAGATAAAATAGATATAATTCCCATCAAATAGGACAATATCTCCGACAATGGTTTGATGCATTATCTAAGACACATTCGTAGTGACACCCAAACGCTTGTTCGATCTTGTGTTATACCTTGGTTTCTTCACAACCCTCTTAGAATCTTCATCGCATTCTCCTGCCAAAAAGAAATTTAACATTAAAACATCCTTCCCTTGCAAAAGATAAAACACAAGCTTCATCTCCAAAACAATGTCTATAACAGACTTGAGAAGTGATTCATACCTTTCTGACCGGGTTTAAGCCTGCAGAAGCTGTGCTCAATCTCTACAGAAAACATTGCAGACCTTAGCTTGAAAGACTCTGGTCTGGTCGCAAGAATCCTTGGCTACAAAGGTGATGAAGTAAATGTATCCTCTATTCCTGTAAAGATTTGCTTTCTCGACCTCAACAAATTCAAAACTGGTCCCCTGTTTTTTTACCAAAGTCAAACATAATATAACAAGAAATAGACAACTAAACTGAACTAGTATTTGGTCGGAAACAGGACACACCTCCCTAGTGTTGTAACCGGCAATGGATTCCTGAGCCAATCTTCCGAAAAACCGCCTATCCGTTTCTCTTATCAAGGTTGAATGGCATTCATCAAGAAACGAAGGGTAGAAATCGAAAAGGCATCGGAACTTGGAAAAATCCACGTCAAATCCCTTATTTAAAACAAAAGTAAAACAATTTAGAAACTATCAAATCAAATCAAATCAGAGATTCTGAGAAGGTAATAGATCGAGAGAGAGAGAGACCTGTGACTTCCTGATCTGGCTGTTGATGAGATTGCGCTCCTCCTGATCTGTGTACTTTGGACTCGTATTGTCCTCTTTCCCTCGGATCCTCTCCAACAGAAGCTTCTCCTTCTCGGTCAGTTCTCCAAGTAGAGCATTAAAGCTCGCAATCACACATTCTGGATCGAACGGATCGCTGTTGATTTCGTAATCTATTCTACTCGATGAAGCCATGACGAACCCTACTTCCGCCGTTCTCCCTCAAAAACTATTATAGACACTCCTTTTATTTTGGTTCGCATCTTACATTTAATAGCACTAAAGCCCCCCCAATGTTTTAGCGTTTTCGAGATGTACCCCATAACTAGTTTTTGAAATTTTGATGAAAACCTCCCAACTATCCATTGGTAAAGTTTGAACCCATTATAGCTTTTTCTTGGCCAACTTTGAACCCGTCAACTAAAATTGTAACTTTGTGGGATCTTTTGTTTTACATAGAATTAAAAAATTAAGAGTTTTCTCCCTTGTTTCACATGTCATCATATAAGCCTCTAAAGTTGGTAGTAAACTTGATATATTTTCACAAGTGTATCACATCTTTTATTTAAGTGGTATATTTTCTCAACGTTCTGCATTGCATAAGATTGTTTTTAATTGTCTAGGTTTATCATAATTCAATATGAAAAAACTATATTTTTAGTATGGTATTTAGAGTCAGTCTTATTTTATTTATACAACCTCCAAATTTTTAACTCCAGCATTGCTTTGAAAATTAAGGTACTCATCAACGCGAACAACATTATCAAACTATCTTCAAAAAAAAAAAAAACACTTGACATGGAATCTCTAAGGACTTATTCTTTTTCAACACACCATTTGAGCCATTGAAGAGACGAACCTTGAGTACTCTAAGGTATACTCTTATCATCGCTTTAATTAGTGCTATCGACCCACTTATTCTCACCACAGCTTCTTTTCCTCAAAGCTTGGGCCACCTATGTGAACTATCTCGTGGAGTGGACATATCACTTGAAATAGTGTGTCTAAAAAACACAGATGGTGGATGAGTATATCCAGTTCATCTATACCAAATTTGATGTTTATTTTATTTTTCAATCATGAGCCATGTATGGTTTTGATGAATAGTAATGCCCATCAAGCTTATGAGCACATGAGCCCAAAAATTCAAAACTCGTTTGCTATGATTATCTACTGCTAATTATTGGCTGGTATCCTATGATCCTATCATCATCATAAGATGGAAACGTCTGGACACCAGAAAACAAATGGATAATTTATTTTTTATATTTTTGTAGTTGTCCTACAAATAGGAAATCAATCCCTTAATATATCTCCGACATCCGCACGCTTGTACGATCTTGTATTACACCTTGGTTTCTTCACAACTCTCTTAGAATCTTCATCGCATTCTACTGCCAAAAACGAAAATGAAACATCAAAACATACTTCCCTTGCAAAGACACAGCACAAGTTTCCTCTTTGAAACTTTATACGATGTGTACAACAGACTTGAGATATGGTTATAGTACCTTGTTGACCGGGTTTAAGCCTGCAGAAACTGTGCTCAATCTCTCTACAGAAAACATTGCAGACCTTAGCTTGAAAGACTTTGGTCTGGTGGCAAGGATCCTTGGCTACAAACGTGATGAAGTAAATGTAACCTTTACTCCTGTATAGATTTGCTTTCTCAACCTCAAGAAAATCAAAACTGGTCCCCTGTTTTTTTACCAAAATCAAATATAATAAAATAAAAATAATAAGAAATAGACAACTGAATTGAAGAACTAGTATTTGGTCTGAAAAAGGACACACCTCTTTAATGTTATAATCCCCAATGGATTCCTGAGCCAATCTTCCGAAAAACTGCCAACCGGTTTCTCTTATTAAGGTTGAATGGCTTTCATCAAGAGAGGAAGGGTAGAAATGGAAAAGGCATCGGAACTTGGAAAAATCCACGTCAAAGCCCTTTTTTAAAACAAAAGTAGAAACAACTTTAGAAACTATCAAATCAAATCAAACCA
Source organism: Brassica carinata (assembly GCA_016771965.1). Lineage (NCBI taxonomy): Eukaryota > Viridiplantae > Streptophyta > Magnoliopsida > Brassicales > Brassicaceae > Brassica > Brassica carinata. The sequence continues at coordinate 2,939 of JAAMPC010000254.1, read as the reverse complement.
GAGATTCTGAGAGAGACCTGCGAGTTCCTTATCTGTCTGTTGATGAGATCTCGCTCCTCCTGTGGTGTGTACTTTAGACTCGTATCGCCCTCTTTCCCTCGGATCCTCTCCAACAGAAGCTTCTCCTTCTCGTTATCTCTCCAGAGAGGTATAAAGCATGCAACCACACATCGTGGATCGAACGGATCACTGATGATTTCGTAATCTATTCTACTCGATGAAGCCATGTCAAACCCTAATTCCGACGTAACTAATTGCTCCCCGTTCTTCTCAAAATCTATATACTTCTTTTTTTTTTTTAAATTTTGGTTTCGCATTTTACAGTTAATAGCACTAAAGCCCCCAAAGTTTTATATTTAAGAGATCGTACACATAATTAGCTTTTGTAATTTAATGAAAGCTTCCGAACTATCATTTGGTTAACTTTGAAGTTTGAACCCATTAACTAAAATTGTAGGCTCTAAACTAACAATAGAAATCAATCCCCCTGTACATTTAGTGATTTCTGCTGAGGTGGCACTCATATAGAGCTTCTCAGAAAAAATGTTATAATTTTATTGGCTAGTTTTTTTGAATTTTTCTTTTTCATTTATTTTAATCAATCGCTTATGTAGACAAGCCCAAAACTATTGTCGATTTCGTTAAGCCCATATATAGCTAGGGGATAATAATTATCGATTTAGTTTAGCCTTGGGTACCTGTTCGGGTTCGGATCTGGTATTTCGGATTTTCGGGTATTTTTTTTAGAGGTGTAGAATCCGTTCGGGTATTTCTGTACTTCGGGTCGGGTTCGGATATTTTTAGTTCGGATTCGGTTATTTCGAATCTGGTTCGGATATTTAGATTTTGAAAAAAAAATTTAAAATTTTCATTTATCAAGTTTCTTATATTTAAAAATATAACTTTCAGTTAACTAATTTTTTTTTATTTTTAATAGATTGAATAGTTAATAGATTTGGACATAACATTTTAAAACTAAAAATGCATTAATTTAGTTATTTTTTTTAAATTTCGGATGTAACTTTTTGTTAATTTTTTAAATAAAAAACTTGACATACATTTTAAGTGAGTAGCAAATTATTTTTTTCATAATTGTATGTATATCATATGAACTTAAAGTATGTGTAGTATCAATATAAATATTTTATATAAAATGAGAGATGTAAACTAGAAATATAAGGTTAATTTTCATAATTGTATGTATATCTTATGAACTTAAAGTATGTGTATTATCAATATAAATATTTTATATAAAATGAGAGATGTAAACTAGAAATATAAGGTTAATTATACATATGTTCGGTTATCTTCGGATATCCATTCGGGTTCGGGTATTATCCGTTCGGGTTCGGGTATCCAATCTCTCCTTATTCAATACCCGTTCGGGTATTTTGCTACTTCGGTTCGGATTTCAGTTTGGGTTTTTCGGATCGGGTTCGGGTGCCACTTCGGATATCGGGTAAAGTGCCACCCCTACTAATTAGGTTGTTTGTTTTTAATAACTTACCTTTCTAATATGGATTACTTGCGCAAGTTGAAATCATTAAATATGCAAATAACTTATTGACAAAATTTGTGTGTCAGTTGTCAAAACACCAAAATGGTGGATGAGTATATCCAGTTCATCTAAACCAAATTTGATGCTTCTTATTTTTCAAAAGCTTTCACGTGCATTATTCCATAACGAGAAGCGAAAATTAAAAACTTGTTGTTGCCTACGTTCATTGTCGTGATGTGCATATCTCCCTTTTCAAACTTCATGCAAAGCTCATTAACCGGCAAACAACTATTTTCAGGAAATATATCATGTCATCAATCAAGCATTCACGATGAATGACTGCCAATTTTCCTTAAAATCATAAACGCTACAACTAAAACGCATCCAACCAATCATTTTGTTTATGCATAGCACAACAATAGTTTACAAATCAGAACTATTATTTGTGGAATGAAAATTACAATCAAACCATTCAAATCGGTGATTATCAAAAACTATACCATAACAAGTGTCAAACATATAAAATGGAAGGACACATTGTTCAACAAATTCCACAATTCTGCATCGTTTCATATGGTCAAGAGGATATGTCATGCTCTTCTTCACTCCTACCTCAAGTAGGCCTTGAAACATACTCTGTCTCCAAGATCATTAAAAACGGGTTTTGGGGCTCAGACGTTTGTTTGGAAATATATATTTTTTTTTCAAATGTAGGATTGTTAACTTAAATGCGCCATGTGCGGTTTTGATAAACATGGAATAGTAATGCCCATCAAGCTTATGAGCACATGAGCCCAAAAGCTCGTTTGTTATGATTATCTACTGCTAACAATTGGCTGGGATCTTATTATCGTAAGATGGTAACGTTTGGACGCAAATATGAAAGCATATTTGGAACAACCGAACAAGAAGGTACCAGAAAACAAAAGGGTATTTGTTTTATATTTTAGTAGTTGTCCTACAAATAGGAAATCAATAACCATCCCTTAATATATTTCCGACAAAGGTTGTTGCATCATTTTAAGAGACATTAGTAATGACATCCTCACGCTTGTTTGATCTTGTATTATACCTTGGTTTCTTCACAACTCTCTTAGAATCTTCATCGCATTCTACTGCCAAAAACGAAAATGAAACATTAAAACATACTTCCCTTGCAAAGACACAACACAAGTTTCCTCTCTAAAACTTTCTGCAATGTCTATAACAGATTTGAGATATGGTTATAGTACCTTGTTGACCGGGTTTAAGCCTGCAGAAACTGTGCTCAATCTCTCTACATAAAACATTGCAGACTTTGGCTTGAAAGACTTTGGTCTGGTCGCAAGGATCCTTGGCTACAAACGTGATGAAGTAAATGTATCCACTATTACTATACACATTTGCTTTCTCGACCTCAACAAATTCAAAACTGGTCCCTTTTTTATTTTTAATAAGAACA
>JAAMPC010000253.1:0-45864 GCA_016771965.1 Brassica carinata | reverse complement strand
CTCAGTATGGAGAAGCAAATCGGATGGTATGTGTTAACCCAATAAGCTCAGGAGACAAGTTTGGTCGTTTGAAACATCTCAGTCTGTTATCTAGAGTGAACGAAATGGATTTAATAGGTGCTATCTTGTCTGGAAATCTACCTTCGACTTCGTTGATACCACCTTCTGGTGAGGAGGAGTACACACACACACACAAAGCCAACCAAACATATTTGCTTTTGTTTAAATGGCTTATCTAAAACTCTTTACTGGTTGTAGTTGTGATTTCATCATCGTGCTCTACGGATGAGACAGTGGTAGCAGACTCTGATGTCGAAGAGGAAGAAACAACATCGTCAGTTCATATGATCGATACTGTAAAGGCAGAAACACCAGAGAAGCCTGCTGCTGCTATAGTGATAGAGGAGGAGAGTCCCGTTACGATAGTGGAAGAAACTATGATTAATTTGAATGAGTTTAAAAGCGTAAACTTGACGGCAGATACCGAAATGAAAGACTACAGTTGTGATGTGACAATCAGAAGAAGGGATCGTAATGATGAGCCTGAATGTCGGGAAGGAGGGGTAATATAGTATATATTGTAATAATAATGGAGGTGTTTTTTTTTTAGTTAGTTTCTTAATTATAATTTTTTTGAATGATATTGATTTCCTTACTATATATAAGCCTAAATTCTTTTTAACGAAAATACGAAGTGGTAAAGCATCAATGGTAGATATAAAAGTGAAATTTAGAATTCGTGAAAATAGATCGTAAAGAAATGAAAAATTGCAAACTACGCAACTGGTAACTGACAAGCTACTAAGGGTTCAACTTGAAAGTCACCCGCCCAAGCAACAATATTGCTGTATTTGGAGAATATAACATATGCATTCTGACGTCAAAAAAGAAACACATATGCATTTAATAATCGATACATACAAGTTCTATGATACAACTAGAAAACCAAATTTGGGATTTACAAATACTAGAAAAGGACTCGTGGATTAGTGTAACATTTAAATGTGTGAAAATTATATAAGTAATTAATCGAAATTTTATTTTATGATATTAGAAAAATGGAAAGTAAAAATTAAATGGTCAAACTCAAAATTTTTTATATGGACACTGCTATTACAACTTTTTTAGTATTCATCTTTCTAAATTTTATTGAGTATAATTCAATTTTTAAAATGAAAATGTATATTTTATTAAATGTAACAACTAAATGTGAAATTTAATTATTTAAATATTACTACATTATAATTAATTGTGTCTAAACATGATATAATTAAATAAGATAGCATAATGTGTGTCAACCTTAATATATAAAGAGACCATATATAAATAGCTTCAAGAACCTCGTGAGTTCCTCCTCCAAACCCACGAATACCCCAATACCTAAAGTTTAAGGTGGAATCTTCTTTACCAATTTCTCAGAACAGAATTGGCTTTGCAAATAACGGAGGAGATGGGGTTGAATTTTAGGAATAAGGCTTGGGTTTTTCTGGGTATTATTTGTTGTTCATCGTTGATTTGTTCAGTTAAAGCAATGGTCACTTACGATCATAAAGCCGTGATCATCAATGGTCAGAGAAGGATCCTTCTATCTGGCTCCATTCACTACCCAAGAAGCACACCTGAGGTATTCTTCACCATTTATAATTTAACCAAAAAAATTTCTTATGATATATGTATGAATATGTATAACTAAATGTTATTTTCTTCTCTTCTTTCCTATGTTTTTTCTGTGTTTCTGCACATGGGTTTTGCTTATAGTTTACACTATTTCATTACAAAATTGTATTTTTGTATAAGATTTAAAAAACTTGTGAATGCTCTGTTCTATATGCAGATGTGGCCTGATCTTATACAGAAGGCCAAAGAAGGAGGTTTAGATGTGATACAGACGTACGTTTTCTGGAATGGGCATGAACCTTCTCCTGGACAAGTAATTTTACAAAATTAGTATCATTTAATTTTGTTTTAACTCATAGACCAAAACCATAAATAACTCTTGAGTCCTTGACTAATGCTTTGTATTTGTTCTCTGGTTCAGTATTATTTTGAGGACAGATATGATCTGGTTAAGTTCGTTAAGCTGGTACAACAAGCTGGTCTGTATGTTCATCTCAGAATTGGTCCTTACGTTTGTGCTGAATGGAACTTTGGGTAAAATTAAGTTTTAATGTAACTTAAATTTGTAAAACTATTTATTTTTATCAAACGAGTAAATATGTTTCATTGGTTTCAGAGGGTTTCCTGTTTGGCTAAAATATGTCCGGGTATGGCATTTAGGACCGACAATGAACCTTTCAAGGTCTAAAACTCTCTCATTTTCCTCTTATATGTTAGAAAAGTTTCCATCTTTTGGGTAATTTATTAACTAGAAAAACAACTGATGTGATAATGAAAAGGCTGCAATGCAAAAATTCACTGAGAAGATTGTGGGGATAATGAAAGAAGAAAAATTGTTTGAGACTCAAGGCGGACCCATCATTCTGTCACAGGTATGTATGTTTCCTATAGTTATTAGATAAACCAAAAAATGATTCTTTAATGTTAAAGTATATAATTTTATTGTATGTATAAAACATGAAAAATTGGCAGATAGAAAATGAGTATGGACCAATAGAGTGGGAGATAGGAGCACCAGGAAAGGCATACACAAAATGGGCAGCTCAAATGGCAGAAGGACTCTCTACAGGTGTCCCATGGATTATGTGCAAGCAAGATGATGCTCCTGACTCCATTGTATGTGTTTTCTTCTTTATTTTTCTCCCTTTAATTATTAATTTTTTTTAAAAAAAATCTGGTTAACTTCCTATAACATTTTTTCATTTTGTTGTATTTAAAAATTAAGAAAGAAAGAATATAATATTATGTTATTGTGTTCTCTTTAAACCTTTTCTTTTTATATTATATACCTAATTATTCTTGTATTATTTCAGCAAAAGAACAAGTTTGTTTGGCTTTTTTGGTCTAGTTGTGTGTTCTTTAAGCAAAGATGAAGTTTCGTTTTTTTTAACAATTTGCTTGTCTTGTCTTATTTTTCCTCTTAATAATACACATACCTCCTATTATTGTATATGTTTTCTTTTAAGCAAAAGAAGATGTTTGTTAAATCATATGTTTGAATTATTGAATTTTTTTTTGTGTTTGTATTATATAGCTCCAATCATCTTTCCTTATTTAATTTAATGTTACTATCTTTTTCAAACTATTGTCGTATTCACCGCTACTTCGTTTTCTCTGTACATGCTCAATAGATAAACACATGCAATGGGTATTATTGTGAGAATTTCAAACCAAATTCAGACAACAAGCCAAAGATGTGGACAGAAAACTGGACTGGTTGGTAAGTCACACAACCTAACAATATCTAAACCGAAATCAATTTTTTATATAAATCTAAACTAAAATATTCAAGTATTTTTTTTGACATATATTCTAAGTATTTTTATTACAAAAAAAGAGTAAAATTTATGTGTGAATATGCAAAAAAAATTACCAGGTTCACTGAATTTGGAGGTGCGGTGCCATACAGACCAGCCGAAGACATTGCCTTCTCTGTGGCTCGCTTCATACAGAATGGTGGCTCCTTCGTCAATTACTATATGGTACCTTCTTATTCTTTATTCTTGAGATAACCTAATAATTAACAAGATTTGATTATTAAATGTCTAATGAGATGTTGTCAAACAGTACCACGGAGGAACGAACTTCGACAGAACAGCCGGTGAGTTCATGGCTACTAGCTATGACTACGATGCTCCCCTTGATGAATACGGTAACTTTAACTCTCATCATCTGAAGCACACACAATGGTAATAAACTATATGGAACATTTTCTAACGTTTTTTGGGTTACGTGTTCCAAAGGGTTACCGAGAGAACCTAAGTATAGTCACTTAACGAAGTTACATAAGGTCATCAAGCTCTGTGAGCCAGCATTGGTCTCTGTTGATCCTACAGTCACATCACTCGGCGATAAACAAGAAGTAATGGTTACACTGCAAAGCAAAAGCAATACACAGTTCAAAGATTATTTACCTTTTTGATTACTTTGTTTCTTTTTTTCAGGCTCATGTGTTCAAGTCCAAGTCATCTTGCGCTGCTTTTCTCTCAAACTACAACGCTAGCTCTGCTGCAAGAGTCTCCTTCGGGGGTCTACGTATGATCTGCCTCCTTGGTCTGTTAGTATTCTACCAAACTGCAAAACCGAGTACTACAACACTGCCAAGGTAAATCAATATTCAAAACTTATCAAACACGTTACATTATTGAGATCACTGAGAATAACTTGTGTTACAAGGTACAGGTCCGTGCACGAAGCATACACATGAAGATGGTTCCCACAAACACACAGTTATCTTGGGAATCATACAACGAAGAGATTCCTTCTCCAAATTACAATGGTACATTTGCCAAAGATGGGCTCGTGGAACAGATAAGCATCACCAGAGACAAGACAGACTATTTTTGGTATTTGACAGAGTGAGTATTACTTGGAAACTCTTGACTTGCTCATATCTCACTATCTTGATGACTCCACGGAGGAGAACTCATGGTTGGTTTTTCTTGCGGATATAATCAGCATTACAATCGGTGCTGATGAGAAGTTCTTGAAGACTGGTGAAGACCCTCTTCTTACTATTGAATCAGCTGGACATGCTCTTAGTGTATTCGTTAATGGTCAGCTTGCAGGTATGATTCAGCTAGGCCAAAGACAGCCTCATGGTAGCTCTTGTATTTGTCTTCTTAAAAAAGTTCTGTTTCAGGAACTGCTTATGGATCACTGGAGAAACCAAAGCTAACATTTAATCAGAAGATAAAATTAGCTGCAGGAGTCAACAAACTTGCTCTGTTGAGTATAGCAGTGGGTCTCCCGGTTAGTTCTCATGATGAATCATGTAGTTTGTTCTGCGCTTTTTGTCTGATTACATTCTGAGCGATGCCTTCTTTTATTGCTCACAGAACGTTGGCTTGCATTATGAGACTAGGAATACTGGTATTCTTGGCCCAGTCACACTAGAGGGAGTTAACTCCGGAACATGGGACATGTCTAAGTGGAAATGGTCCTACAAGGTCTTACTGAAATTCAAAAGCAAACAGCTTAACTTTGACGCTTCTGCATCTTACCAACCATTATAACAATGTTTTTCTTTGTGTGATCCAAACAGATTGGTACTAAGGGTGAAGCTCTGGGCATTCATACAGTAACCGGGAGTTCCACCGTGGAATGGAAAGAAGGATCATTGGTGGCCAAGAAACAACCCTTGACCTGGTACAAGGTAACAGAAACACAGAGATCATGCTTACCAACAAAGATAGATCAAATATTTAACCTTTTTTTTTTTTGCAGTCTACTTTTGACACACCAGTAGGCAATGAACCATTGGCTTTGGACATGAACACAATGGGGAAAGGACAAGTTTGGATAAATGGTCAGAACATTGGACGTCACTGGCCTGCATATAAAGCTCGTGGGAAATGCGAACGTTGTAGCTATGCTGGAACTTTCAACGAGAATAAATGTTTGAGTAACTGTGGAGAAGCTTCTCAAAGATGGTGAGTTAGGAAAAACTACCTAGTCTTATTCTTTAGGCCAAATCTAATATTTTTTGCGGTTCTATTGTTTTTAGGTACCATGTGCCTCGTTCGTGGCTGAAGCCGTCTGGGAACCTTATAGTTGTACTTGAGGAGTGGGGTGGTGACCCCAATGGGATCTCTCTTGTACGAAGAACGTCCAAGAAAATAGCTTCTGAATCCATATTTTCAGGATAAAAACGCTGTTTGTGTTGTGCTAGTAAATTTCAAGAATACAGATTGTATGTACATATATGCACTGAAAGTTTCATCTGTATCATTGGCCTATTCATATAAATACAAAGTGTATAAAGAATATATTACATATCTTATAACTTCTCTACCTTCAAACATAAATTCTAGATATATAGTAACTAATGACTAATGAGGTAAATGGTCCTTGGTCACTTTCAAAAGATATCAGCAGTCAACACAATATTGTGTGTTTCTGGTATACATTCCCGTCTTCTTTACTGAACGATCAGTCCGCTGACTCTTTGGGCATGTTTCATATCAACAAGTTTTTCTTTGGAATCCATCTTCATATCAAAATAAGCTACTACTATACGACTATAACGAGTTATGTATTGTCTATCATTTAAATAACCTGGACAAGTTAATGCCTCAGGTTGCTTCTTTGTGTTGTTTGCCATGTGGTAATCCTTTTCTTTAATCCCAATGACGACTCCTCTTCCACTAGCTGCATTGTTGTGTAGAAAGACAAAGAAAAGTCTTTTCTTTTCTTTGTTACACATGAGATTTCTGTTTCGTCACTTCTTTTTGTTTGTCTTTTCCTCTTTTGTGTCTTTTCCTTTTCTTTCCTGCTTTCAACTCTTCTTAAATATTATAACAATGGAAGTTTAGGGTATAATATTTACTAGCTAATGATGCTCTTTGTATTTAGTACAAATGATAAATTAAATGCATGGTTATTAATAAATTTTATTATTTACTGTATTATTTTCATTTACCTGTTTTTCTCACAGATTTAGTCATTGACCTAATTGACTATAAAGTGTATGACAGATTATGTTTGGCAAAAAAGAGAAAAAAATGTATATGACAGATTATATACTGCCACAATTAGCAATAATAATCTACTGCAATCTGTTACAAAGATGGCAAGTTGGCAACAGACATTTTAATTTGTACCATAGTATTTTGTTGCTTATGAGATGAGAATGCGACCAATTTCTGTCTAATAATAGAAGACGAAATATGAAAGGAAGAAGAATATTTGTATCACAGAATCCATGTGTGGCTCATGTGAACGCATTAATTTTTTTTGTCAAAAGTAGTAGATTCTATTAATAATTACTTAAACCAGTTACATTTAATGTTTTAAATCTGGTATGTACGTAATCAAGGCCATCTACCACCTAAGTTACGTACTTAAGTGTACACCTGTACATTAATGTCCGTTGTAACTTTTACAAAAAAAAATCGAGAAAACAGCCATTAAAATCCCGAACTTTCAAATTAAAGCAAAAAAAACTTTCAATTTATGTTTAAGCAAAAAAAATCTACAACTTTCAAATATTGGTCATTTTAACTCTCATATTTTGTTGATTTGGCCATTTAAGAAATCTGAGTAGTCAAATGTTAAAATCGATTATAAAACTATATGTCTGTTAACTCTCTAAACGATGTCGTTTTAAAAACTAGTCAATGACATTGTTTTACTTCTTTAAACACTTAAAGCATCTCTTCAATGAACTAAAAATTCAAATCGACTTCAAATTCCTCACCAAAATGAGGAAGATGAAGTGGATTTAGATTCTCGTTTTCAAAATAGATGCTTTTGAGTGTTTACAAAAGCAAAACTAAGTTGTTTGATTAATGTTTAATCAATTTTTAGAACAACGTTGTTTAAAGAGTTAATAGACGTATCTTTTTTCAATCGAATTTAAAAGTTGACTATTCGTGTTTATTAAATGGCCGAGTCAACAAAATATGATAGTTAAAACGGCCAATATTTGAAAGTTGAAGATTTTTTTTGCTTAAATATAAGTTGGAGGTTTTTTTGGCTTTAATTTGAAAGTTCATGGTTTTAATGACTATTTTCTCAAAAAAAATCTCCTAATTTGCCAAATCTATAAAACTTTCGTTACATATAGAAAAGCTCACTGGAGTCCAAAGGTGGTACCACCCATCCACATATATGCTTTCAACTTTTTACAAGGGACATCTACTACAAATCCACCACCCATTAATCAACTTATTAATTTTATAGTGAATGATAATAACAAATGAATATAAATTGTATATTACTATATTGAGTGTTTGCAATAGCAAAATATATTTGTTTTGGTATCTGTTATGTGATATTGTCACTATAGTTAAAAGTGACAAATAATTTTTTTTTTACAACAAACAGCTATTCTATTACTAAAGTGACAAATGATCAAATGATTATAAGCTATAACAAACTAATTTTCAAATCAAACTGTTTTTAGAAGATGGATTGAACTACAAATGGATGATACAACTAATTTTACGTTGGACCTTCAAAATCTTGAATTCATGAGCTATATAGACAAATTGCATTTTACAAGTTTATAACTCGATCGATGCCTGAAAAAAATGAAAAACATTATAATGAATGATATAAGCCAGTTTCATTAAATATACTTTCAAATTAACTGAGCCAGCTCTTAAATGAATGGGTAAAAAAAGACCCACACCGAAAAGTCAAGTAAAAATAAAAAACATACTACTATATGCCAATCTCAATAAATATACTGTCAAATTAACTGTAGCCCACAGAAAATGGGTAAAATAAAGACCCACGCCGAAAAGTCAAAAAATGAAAATTAAATAAACCTTACGCCAAGCTCATATTAATGATTAACCAACCCAAAAATATCTAATATAAATATTATCCATTTGTTCACCACCGTTCACTCTGCGACACACACAAGACACAACTATGGAGCTCGTCACAACCCTGGCCAGCTGGTTAACGCCGACGACTCTCTTCCTCCTCCTCAATTTCACCATCGGCACCATTTTCTTCACCAATGGGTTCGGCTCCGGTTCCAAGAAACACCAACCTCATCAAGATGGGTTCGGTTCAGGCCATAACCACTCTCCGGCGCGGTTAGGCAGACCTCCCTCGTTCGTAGACAGAGTCAAGTCCATCAACTTCAGTCTCTACAACTCCCCTTCCCATGAATCCGAGATCCACTTCCACGGGTCGGATTCTAACCCGAACCCGCCTCAGTCTCTCCTGCAACGTGTCAGATCCTTCAACATGCCTTCCTTCAAGTTCCCGCAGCACAATTCGGAAGGAGACTACGCTGCGTACGCACTCACTACCCCACCCGAAGATACGAACCGGGTCGACCCGATCGATAAGAGCCCGGAAGATAACGCTAACGTACCGACACAACCTAGACCCGGAGGTCCATCTCTCTTGCAGCGGGTAAAGTCCATTAAACTCCCTTCATTGTATAGATCGGAGCCAGAACAGAGCTTCGAAGAGCAAAAGCCGGAGAGGACGAAGTCGGAGTCGAGTAAGCCGGCGACGAAGGGTAAGAAGAAGAAGGCGGTGAAGAAGATGACGAAATCCGCTAGCGAGAAAGTCGGACACATTGGCCGGGAGGAGGAGACGGTTGAGGCAGTGGAGAAGAGGCGCCCGGAGACGACGAGAGTCGAGAGAACGACGTCGATCGACGAAGGAGAAGAAGGTGTCGACGACAAAGCCTCCGACTTCATCAACAAGTTCAAGCAGCAGCTGAAACTACAGAGGCTAGATTCGTTTCTCAGGTACCGAGAGATGCTCAAGAACAACTGAACCTAGTTTACGCTTTTACCCTTTGTCGGAATGGAGTTTCTTGTGGGGTCTACTTTGGTTTAAAAACGGAAATACCCTTGTCTGAAGGGCTTTTTGGTCATTTTGACACATATTGCTTGTCTTTAGATTTGGTAATGACTGATGACAAACTAGTTGTGTCGTATTCGTAATTTCTAGATCTGGACGTTTGAGTTCTACTGCACTTTTTTCTTTTACTTTTTACGTTTTTAGTCGGCCAAAGTAGTTTATGCTCCTTTTACGTTTAAAAGTAATCGTAATATATTCCAAAAAAATAAGTAATCATAACATTACAGTTTTCTTTAAATCAAAAACATTCATTGAATAACCTCCTATTTTCTAGTGTTCCAAAAGAAAAGACCTCCTATTTTCTTAAAATGTTTTATATAACGTACTAGTAATTTATTTTGATTTAATACTATATTTGTTTCGACCCAAATGGATATATATTAGTTTTTCGGTTACTTTCTTTCATCACTATTATGTACAGTATGTTATTATCTATGTTGGTTACTGCATACAAATCTGAACATTTTCTATCACATTTTTTTGGTAGGGTATGTAGTTGTTATCAGTTTACTATTTATTTAACCACTAATGACAACGACGGTTCTCACCCTCTTGACACATGCGTGTGATCAACAAACATCTGATAGAAAATATCTAGTGACTGGATAAGTACAAACAACGGAACAAGTTGATCAAATCTTCTTTTGTATTGTGACAAAGGAAAAACAAATGTCTTCAGTCATATCATGAAGTTTGTTTAAAGCAAGAAACTAATAATGGGACATTTGAGATGTGAATACAGATGTTTCACGGGTCAAGGTCGAAGATACTTTAAGAGAGATATTTTACATTTGTATAACAGCAAATATGAAAGATCTGGAATTATTATATTTTTTCTTACAAGGCAATGATCAAAATATTTCAGTTCACTTGCCTCTTTTCGTCTCATCTCCACTTGGTTGATTTTTTTTTTTAACAACTTAAATTTATTAATTAAATTGTTGAAAGTTGATACATAAACATGTGAAATACATATGGTAATAAAGAAAAACAAACAGCATAATAAAAAAGATCAGATGAAGATGAAAAAAGTTGAAACGATGATTTTTCTTCTAAGATCTTCTTCATCAATAGAGTATGAACTCTATGAATTTCCTTGCGAGCTTGAACTTTAATTCTTCGTCGCATCATAAACACCAGACTCTTTTGTTGTATTACATTGATTTTATCCCAGCGTAGAGCTATAAATATTTTCCATTTTAGAATGTATTGATTCAATCATGGAAATTAAAAATTAGGATAGCCAACATTCAACAATTGTAAGAATATTGCCATACAACAAAAAGAATATATCTTCTATTCCGGACTGTCGTTCTTTCCATGACGGTCTCCATGGTTTCAACAATATTTCAGATTTATTCATATGTGATACCAAATATATTGTATCGAAATATATAATTTTTCTGAAATTGATCTTCTGCTCATGATTTCAACATGTATTATCTTCAATACATCTGATTGTTTTTCTGGATCCCAAATTCTTCGACCCAAACACCACTTACAGCGACAAATAAGCAATATTCCAATCAAAATTTGACAATATATTGTCAAATTGACATCGCAGTGAAATTTTTCCACTATGGAGATAGAGGATATCAAAGTGAAACAGCCATGAAACTGTCTCATACCGACATCAAGATCGGAATTCACTAACCATGTAACAGAGTTCCAATCGGTAAATACAAAATTACGTACCGAATGGTGATGCTTTGAACTCGCCGTTACTGATGTTAGGAATAAACTGAGAGCATGAGTATCCAGATTATGATGGACACTCACTACAAGAAAACATCGTTATTCTGAGGGACATACCGAGGGAAAATGAGTTCCTCGGAATTTTCTGACCAAAACCGAGGAAATACCGAGGAAACCAAGAATGTGGTTTCCTCGAATTTCCTCGAATATTAGAAATTCGAGGAAGAAACATTTCGGTATATTCGAGGAAATTCGAGGAAGGTAGTGGTTTTCAGTATTTCCTCGAATTTCTAATATTCCGAGGAAATTCGAGGAAATTCGAGGAAGGTAGTGGTTTTCAGATTTCGAATTCTCGAATATTCTCGAGGAAATTCGAGGAAGGTACTGGTTTTTGTTTAAAACCCGGTTCCTCGAATTTTCCGAGGAAATTCGAGGAAGAAACATTTCGGTATATTCGAGGAAATTCGAGGAAGGTACTGGTTTTTGTTTAAAACCCGGTTCCTCGAATTTTCCGAGGAAATTCGAGGAAGGTAGTGGTTTCGGTATTTCTCGAATTTCTAATATTCCGAGGAAATTCGAGGAAGAAACATTCTCGGTATATTCGAGGAAATTCGAGGAAGGTACTGGTTTTTGTTTAAAACCCTGGTTCTCGAATTTCTAATATTCCGAGGAAATTCGAGGAAATTCGAGGAAGGTACTGGTTTTTGTTTAAAACCCTGGTTCTCGAATTTCTAATATTCCGAGGAAATTCGAGGAAATTCGAGGAAATTCGAGGAAGAAACATTTCGGTATATTCGAGGAAATTCGAGGAAGGTACTGGTTTTTGTTTAAAACCCGGTTCCTCGAATTTCCTCGAATATTAGAAATTCGAGGAAGAAACATTCTCGGTATATTCGAGGAAATTCGAGGAAGGTAGTGGTTTTCAGTATTTCCTCGAATTTCCTCAGAAAATTCGAGGAAATTCGAGGAAGAAACATTTCGGTATATTCGAGGAAATTCGAGGAAGGTACTGGTTTTTGTTTAAAACCCGGTTCCTCGAATTTCCTCGAATTTTCTGACCAAAACCGAGGAAATACCGAGGAAACCAAGAATGTGGTTTCCTCGAATTTCCTCGAATTTCTAATATTCCGAGGAAATTCGAGGAAGGTACTGGTTTTTGTTTAAAACCCTGGTTCTCGAATTTCCTCAGAAAATTCGAGGAAGGTACTGGTTTTTGTTTAAAACCCGGTTCCTCGAATTTTCCGAGGAAATTCGAGGAAGGTAGTGGTTTTCAGTATTTCTCGAATTTCTAATATTCCGAGGAAATTCGAGGAAATTCGAGGAAGAAACATTTCTCGGTATATTCGAGGAAATTCGAGGAAATTCGAGGAAGGTAGTGGTTTTCAGTATTTCTCGAATTTTCCGAGGAAATTCGAGGAAGGTACTGGTTTTTGTTTAAAACCCTGGTTCTCGAATTTCTAATATTCCGAGGAAATTCGAGGAAGGTACTGGTTTTTGTTTAAAACCCTGGTTCTCGAATTTCTAATATTCCGAGGAAATTCGAGGAAGGTAGTGGTTTTCAAGATTTCGAATTCTCGAAAATTCGGGAAATTCGAGGAAATTCCGAGGAAATTCGAGGAAATTCGAGGAAGGTACTGGTTTTTGTTTAAAACCCTGGTTCCTCGAATTTTCCGAGGAAATTCGAGGAAGGTAGTGGTTTTCAGTATTTCTCGAATTTTCTCGAATTTTCGACCAAAACCGGAAATACCGAGGAAACCAAGAATGTGGTTTCCTCGAATTTCCTCGAATTTCCTCGAATATTCGAGGAAATTCGAGGAAGAAACATTTCGGTATATTCGAGGAAATTCGAGGAAATTCGAGGAAATTCGAGGAAATTCGAGGAAATTCGAGGAAGAAACATTTCGGTATATTCGAGGAAATTCGAGGAAGGTACTGGTTTTTGTTTAAAACCCTGGTTCTCGAATTTCCTCGAATATTCGAGGAAATTCGAGGAAGGTAGTGGTTTTCAGTATTTCCTCGAATTTCCTCGAATATTCGAGGAAATTCGAGGAAGGTAGTGGTTTTCAGTATTTCTCGAATTTTCGACCAAAACCGGAAATACCGAGGAAACCAAGAATGTGGTTTCCTCGAATTTCCTCGAATATTCGAGAAATTCGAGGAAATTCGGGAAGAAACATTTCGGTATATTCGAGGAAATTCGAAGGTAGTGGTTTTCAAGATTTCTCAATTTCCTCGAATATTAGGAAATTCGAGGAAGGTAGTGGTTTTCAGTATTTCCTCGAATTTTCCGAGGAAATTCGAGGAAATTCCGAGGAAGGTAGTGGTTTTCAGATTTCCTCGAATATTAGAAATTCGAGGAAATTCGGGAAGAAACATTTCGGTATATTCGAAATTCGAGGAAATTCGAGGAAGGTATCGTTTTTGTTTAAAACCCGGTTCCTCGAATTTTCCGAGGAAATTCGAGGAAATTCGAGGAAATTCGAGGAAATTCGGGAAGGTAGTGGTTTTCAGATTTCGAATTCTCGAATATTCTCGAGGAAATTCGGGAAGGTAGTGGTTTTCAGTATTTCTCGAATTTCTCGAAAATTCGAGGAAGAAACATTTCTCGGTATATTCGAGGAAATTCGAGGAAATTCGAAGGTAGTGGTTTTCAAGATTTCGAATTCTCGAATATTCTGAGGAAATTCGAGGAAATTCGAGGAAATTCGAAGGTAGTGGTTTTCAAGATTTCAATTTCCTCGAATATTAGAAATTCGAGGAAATTCGGGAAGAAACATTTCGGTATATTCGAGAAATTCGAGGAAATTCGGGAAGAAACATTTCTCGGTATATTCGAGAAATTCGAGGAAGGTAGTGGTTTTCAAGATTTCAATTTCTAATATTCGAGGAAATTCGAAGGTAGTGGTTTTCAGTATTTCCTCGAATTTTCGACCAAAACCGAGGAAATACCGAGGAAACCAAGAATGTGGTTTCCTCGAATTTTCTGACCAAAACCGGAAATACCGAGGAAACCAAGAATGTGGTTTCCTCGAATTTCCTCGAATTTCCTCGAATTTCCTCAGAAAATTCGAGGAAATTCCGAGAAGGTAGTGGTTTTCAGTATTTCTCGAATTTCCTCGAATATTAGAAATTCGAGGAAGGTAGTGGTTTTCAGTATTTCCTCGAATTTCCTCGAATTTCCTCGAATTTCCTCGAATTTCTAATATTCTCGAGGAAATTCGAAGGTAGTGGTTTTCAGTATTTCTCGAATTTCTCGAATTCCCTCGAATATTCGAGAAATTCGAGGAAGGTAGTGGTTTTCAGTATTTCTCGAATTTCTCGAATTTCTCGAATTTTCCGAGGAAATTCGAAGGTAGTGGTTTTCAAGATTTCAATTTCCTCGAATATTCTGAGGAAATTCGAGGAAGGTACTGGTTTTTGTTTAAAACCCGGTTCCTCGAATTTCCTCGAATATTAGAAATTCGAGGAAGAAACATTTCGGTATATTCGAGGAAATTCGAAGGTAGTGGTTTTCAGTATTTCTCGAATTTCCTCGAATTTCTAATATTCGAGGAAATTCGAAGGTAGTGGTTTTCAAGATTTCGAATTCTCGAATATTCTCGAGGAAATTCGAAGGTAGTGGTTTTCAGTATTTCTCGAATTTTCCGAGGAAATTCCGAGGAAGGTAGTGGTTTTCGATATTTCTCGAATTTTCCGAGGAAATTCGAGGAACTAGGATTTTAAACCAAAACAACGCTTATGGATTGAATAACACGATATATAACCTTCATTAAGTATCTTAACAGTTAATCATTATTATATCATATAAACTAATAAATCACATCTAATTTAATGTTTTACATAAAATATCATATTTGATTGAGGTCCTTACCTTTGTTACTTTATAAGTGTATTTTCTAATAAATTAGTTATCTATTAAAATTTCATAACATTTTACGTTAAAACTTAGCTTTACACTCCTCTTGTTAGAAAAAATAGATGTGTTAGGTGTTCCACGGTTTAGATGCTACAAAATAAGTTATCAGGTTAATTAAATCATTATCTATTTAACTTTTAATTTTTTAACGGTTAACAATTATTGTATCATATATAAACCGAAAATTTACATCTAATACTATATTTTCTATGGTAAATAACATATTAGATTGTTTTCGCTTCATGATAAAGTATATTTTCTACTAAACTAGTTATCCATTGGCTAACATTAAAGTTTAGTAGTACTGTAGAACACCATCACAATTCCTAATTTATCAATTCGAGATCCATAAATTAGGAAAAAACTTTTCATTTTGTTTGAGATTGTTAGATGGTAGAGCGTTGTGGCAGATTTAGCTTTTGGAGTTTATGATTCATTGACATATGGCTGGCGATTCAACAACGAAGGATGTGAAGGTAATGAAGACGAGTTGAAAAAGAGGAGTTTAATGTAAGATTTGTGCAGGAAATGGAGTTGGAAAAAATGGAAAATTTGATGAGAAAATTAACTATGTATTTGAGAAACAAAAAGATTTTACTAAGATTGAGAAGAGATCAATATCTTGTGAGAAAAAGTTGTTAAATTTTTGAAAAGAAATGATCGACAGGATAGAGAAATCGGAAAGAAAAAGGAAAGAAAGAAAAAGAAAATGGATGGTCTGGGCAAAGTTAGATGCGGGCAGAGACAAGAGCAGGGACAAAACCGCCGGTTTATGTACATTTGCTACGATTTTGCTGGTTTATATGTTATTCGTGGTATTTTCTTAATATTAGTCATCATGATATATATACGTAAATTATCTCTATTATATATGGTAGAAGTTCATAGTATAGTTATACTAAATTTATTCAAATAGGTGAAATGGGGCAAAGAACTTGGCCTTCACCATGGTTTTGATTTAGGTCATTTGTTGTATGTTGTGAGTGCACTCGCTGTGGGGTAGCAAGTGACATATACCGTGAAGTCATTCCTATACTATATGGCTGCCGTTCATAGTCTAGTTACCCGACTTTTCCACTCCCAAAAATATCTTCTAGTTAATGGGCATGAGATCAATAGCGATGGTATTTATAATATAGTATACCGCTCACATATGTGTAAACAAACATGTAACCGACGTTGGTAAATAGAATAGTTGCCAATAGTCATCCATTTGTTTTGTTAGGTTCATCGACATTGCTTATATTTTCCGGTTCATCATGTGTTGCATCTCTTGTGCTCATAGAAATGAATGCTACACAATCCTCAATGTGTATCCGACGGAAGAGGCACAAGTAGCGAGGACATATGTTATTGAATTCTTCTCACATTCCACCCCAAATAACTCCCATAAAACCTCGTGCACCCCTATGTTTTACTTATGTACTAAGCGGCTATTACGATTATGACTACTTATATGTTTCCATTAACCGTATAGTTGTTCAATCGCCGACTAATAATTGTCTCAATCGTCGACTAATAATTAATTGTCCACCTTCATTTTTGTTCAACATTGTTGACATTATATATTTAAGAATATTTAACATCAGTTACCATACTATACTATGGCATTTATATTATAGTATATCGTTCAAATGAAAAGAAAATAGGGTTATGATGGCCAGTCATATATAGTTGCCTAACCCCCTCTTTCCTTTTAAACATCTTCTTTCATGGGTTACATATTGGAACCCTCTCAAAGTGATCTTCCTTGATGTGTTTGCTTATGCACATACTACATGTAATAATAGTTATTAATATATGTATTATGATTTAAACATGAGGATAACTTATTCTTAATCATTTTAGTTTTCTTGATTTTTATTTCGGTCTCACGCCTCCCACAAAAAGCTATAACAGTATGAGACTATAAGAACATAATTACATATCAAATATTCTACACAATAAAGTAAATTAAGAATTTGAATTTTGGTCTCTCTTAATCTACTTTGTATTTTGAATCAGAAACTTGTATTAAATTACCAAAAACACTAAAACACACAAAATCCAAGCTCCTATTTTCTAGTGTTCCAAAAGAAAAGACCTCCTATTTTCTAGTGTTCCAAAAGAAAAGACCTCCTATTTTCTAGTGTTCCAAAAGAAAAGACCTCCTATTTTCTAGTGTTCCAAAAGAAAAGACCTCCTATTTTCTAGTGTTCCAAAAGAAAAGACCTCCTATTTTCTAGTGTTCCAAAAGAAAAGACCTCCTATTTTCTAGTGTTCCAAAAGAAAAGACCTCCTATTTTCTAGTGTTCCAAAAGAAAAGACCTCCTATTTTCTAGTGTTCCAAAAGAAAAGACCTCCTATTTTCTAGTGTTCCAAAAGAAAAGACCTCCTATTTTCTAGTGTTCCAAAAGAAAAGACCTCCTATTTTCTAGTGTTCCAAAAGAAAAGACCTCCTATTTTCTAGTGTTCCAAAAGAAAAGACCTCCTATTTTCTAGTGTTCCAAAAGAAAAGACCTCCTATTTTCTAGTGTTCCAAAAGAAAAGACCTCCTATTTTCTAGTGTTCCAAAAGAAAAGACCTCCTATTTTCTAGTGTTCCAAAAGAAAAGACCTCCTATTTTCTAGTGTTCCAAAAGAAAAGACCTCCTATTTTCTAGTGTTCCAAAAGAAAAGACCTCCTATTTTCTAGTGTTCCAAAAGAAAAGACCTCCTATTTTCTAGTGTTCCAAAAGAAAAGACCTCCTATTTTCTAGTGTTCCAAAAGAAAAGACCTCCTATTTTCTAGTGTTCCAAAAGAAAAGACCTCCTATTTTCTAGTGTTCCAAAAGAAAAGACCTCCTATTTTCTAGTGTTCCAAAAGAAAAGACCTCCTATTTTCTAGTGTTCCAAAAGAAAAGACCTCCTATTTTCTAGTGTTCCAAAAGAAAAGACCTCCTATTTTCTAGTGTTCCAAAAGAAAAGACCTCCTATTTTCTTAAAATGTTTTATATAACGTACTAGTAATTTATTTTGATTTAATACTATATTTGTTTCGACCCAAATGGATATATATTAGTTTTTCGGTTACTTTCTTTCATCACTATTATGTACAGTATGTTATTATCTATGTTGGTTACTGCATACAAATCTGAACATTTTCTATCACATTTTTGGTAGGGTATGTAGTTGTTATCAGTTTACTATTTATTTAACCACTAATGACAACGACGGTTCTCACCCTCTTGACACATGCGTGTGATCAACAAACATCTGATAGAAAATATCTAGTGACTGGATAAGTACAAACAACGGAACAAGTTGATCAAATCTTCTTTTGTATTGTGACAAAGGAAAAACAAATGTCTTCAGTCATATCATGAAGTTTGTTTAAAGCAAGAAACTAATAATGGGACATTTGAGATGTGAATACAGATGTTTCACGGGTCAAGGTCGAAGATACTTTAAGAGAGATATTTTACATTTGTATAATAAATGAAATACGGCAAAAAATTAATGTTTTGAAACCCCAAACCATAATTCCTCGAATTTCCTCGAATATTCTCGAGGAAATTCGAGGAACTGGGATTTTAAACCAAAACAACGCTATGGATTGAATAACACGATATAACCTTCATTAAGTGTCTTAACCAGATTATAAAGTCAAACTTTGGTGTTTTACACGATAACAAACACTTTTACGATTGCATGAACGAAAACCACACATCATAAGAGAAACACTTATACATTTTAATAAACGCTAAAGGGAATACTTACCATTATTTTTGAAATTTTGTTATTTCATGGTTTATGATCATCTATACAAAGAATCCTCAATGGTATGCATTACATTTGTATAATAAATGAAATACGGCAAAAAATTAATGTTTTGAAACCCCAAACCATAATTCCTCGAATTTCCTCGAATATTCGAGAAATTCGAGGAAGGTACTGGTTTTTGTTTAAAACCCCGGTTCCTCGAATTTCCTCAGAAAATTCGAGGAAATTCCGAGGAAGGTAGTGGTTTTCAGATTTCCTCGAATTTCCTCGAATATTCCGAGGAAATTCGAGGAACTAGGGATTTTAAACCGAAAACAACGCTTTATGGATTGAATAACACGATATAACCTTCATTAAGTGTCTTAACCAGATTATAAAGTCAAACTTTGGTGTTTTACACGATAACAAACACTTTTACGATTGCATGAACGAAAACCACACATCATAAGAGAAACACTTATACATTTTAATAAACGCTAAAGGGAATACTTACCATTATTTTTGAAATTTTGTTATTTCATGGTTTATGATCATCTATACAAAGAATCCTCAATGGTATGCATTACATTTGTATAATAAATGAAATACTGCAAAAAAATTGATGTTTTGAAACCCCAAACCATAATTTCGAATTTCCTCGAATATTCTGAGGAAATTCGAGGAATGTATGGTTTTTGTTTAAAACCCTGGTTCTCGAATTTCCTCGAATATTCCGAGGAAATTCGAGGAACTGGGATTTTAAACCAAAACAACGCTTATGGATTGAATAACACGTATATAACCTTCATTAAGTGTCTTAACCAGATTATAAAGTCAAACTTTGGTGTTTTACACGATAACAAACACTTTTACGATTGCATGAACGAAAACCACACATCATAAGAGAAACACTTATACATTTTAATAAACGCTAAAGGGAATACTTACCATTATTTTTGAAATTTTGTTATTTCATGGTTTATGATCATCTATACAAAGAATCCTCAATGGTATGCATTACATTTGTATAATAAATGAAATACGCAAAAAAATTGATGTTTTGAAACCCCAAACCATAATTCTTCGAATTTCCTCGAATATTCTCGAGGAAATTCGAGGAATGTATGGTTTTTGTTTAAAACCCTGGTTCTCGAATTTCTAATATTCGAGGAAATTCGAGGAACTAGGGATTTTAAACCAAAACAACGCTATGGATTGAATAACACGTATATAACCTTCATTAAGTGTCTTAACCAGATTATAAAGTCAAACTTTGGTGTTTTACACGATAACAAACACTTTTACGATTGCATGAACGAAAACCACACATCATAAGAGAAACACTTATACATTTTAATAAACGCTAAAGGAATACTTACCATTATTTTTGAAATTTTGTTATTTCATGGTTTATGATCATCTATACAAAGAATCCTCAATGGTATGCATTACATTTGTATAATAAATGAAATACGGCAAAAAAAATTGATGTTTTGAAACCCCAAATTCCGAGGAAGGTACTGGTTTTTTGTTTAAAACCCCGGTTCCTCGAATTTCCTCGAATATTCGAGGAAATTCGAGGAAGGTAGTGGTTTTCAGATTTCCTCGAATTTCCTCAATATTCGAGGAAATTCGAGGAAGATACTTTCCTCGAATATTTTCATTTACCCGCAATCCAAACCGCCAAATATTTCGCGAAAATTAAATTAATGGTTTCCGAGGAAATTCCGAGGAATCTATTAAATTATATCGAAATTCGACGGACATTCGCCGTCGAATTTTTATTTTATAATTAGGTCGAGCGCACCTTTCTTCCCCATTTCTCTCTTCCTCTTCCTCGAACTCCGCCTCTCCCTCTCCTCCTTCGACGATTTCCGCGATTCAAGTGGATTTCTCCTCAATTCCACTCCCAAATCATGTAAGGACATTATCCCTCTCTTTAGATTCAAAATCGAGTTTGATTATGGTGTTAGGGTGATTTTTATAGATTTTGTTAGGTTGAATGGTGTGATTGTGTAGTGATAGTTTGATTATGGTTTTTGTGAGGATTGTGATTATTTGTTGTTATTGAGAGTTTGATTATGGTATGGAATTTTTTTAAGTTTTATTAATTTTGTGGTTATAAAAATCTAATTGATAATTATGTATATATAATATGAAAACGTTTTTGTATATCAAAACTATTTTTAATTATTAAACTATTTTCTATATATTAAAACTATTTTTGTAATTATTAAACTATTTTTATATATTTAAACTATTTTTGTAATTATTAAACTATTTTTACATATTAAAACTATTTTTAATTATTAAACTATTTTCTATATATTAAAACTATTTTTGTAATTATTAAACTATTTTTATATATTAAAACTATTTTTGTAATTATTAAACTATTTTTACATATTAAAACTATTCTTTTAATTATTAAACTATTTTCTATATTAAAACTATTTTTATAATTATTAAACTATTTTTATATATTAAAACTATTTTTGCAATTATTAAACTATTTTTATATATTAAAACTATTTTTGTAATTATTAAACTATTTTTATATATTAAAACTATTTTTGTAATTATTAAATTATTTTTATATATTAAAACTATTTTTGTAATTAGTTTTTCGGTTATGAAAACGTTTTTTATATAAAATATATTTTTATATTATAAAATCATTTATATATTTATTAAATATTTTTATATTTTCAAATTTAAATTTCAAAATTTAATTTATTTTTTTAAATATTTTTTGGAAATTCGAGGAAGATCTCCTCGAATTTTCTCCGGCGTTGTTCCTCGAATTTTCCGAGGGCATGCTTCCTCGAATTTTCGAGGGCATGCTTCCTCGAATTTTCGAGGGCATGCTTCCTCGAATTTTCCGAGGGCATGCTTCCTCGAATTTTCCGACGAACCATAGTCTTCACAGCTTCTGAATTATGTTTCCTCGAATTTCCTCGAATATTCGAGGAAATTCGAGGAAAAATGAAATTCCGAGGAATTTTTTCCGAGGATATATTTCCTCGGTATGTCGTCGGAATACGGTTATTCCGATGACATACCGACGATTTTGTCCCTCAGTATTAGTCTGTTTTCTTGTAGTGACTCCCCACCGCTGAAACCATTTTCTTCACTAGGAAGAAAAAATGAAATAGAAAACTACCATGGATGAATCTTTGGAAAAAGACCAGAATCATCATGATAGAAAGATCACTGGAAACTGGCTTAATCAGAACCAGATATCAAAGGATGGAGAGGAGAAGACGATCGCAATTGAAATCGCCATTAACCGTCTCCCCCACTTGGTTGATTAAGCGTGAATCGAGTCTACATGACTACATATTCGAATTTTTATTTTTTATTTTTTATTTTTATTAACATGTGGGGTATCTTGAATCTATATAAAGACTCAAACTAAAGTGGAGGTATATAATCCTCGGATGGACACTCTCTCAAAGTATTCGAATTTATATTTGTATAAGAGCACAATGATGTTTGTATGAACGTGTTAGGTATATAGTCCATTCACGAAATAAAACTATAAGAAACTCAGTCCCTAAATGGATTGAAACGTCTTGCATGTACCTAATTAATACTGTTGTACGTGAATGAATCTCTTGTGTGTACTCTAATGTTTCCATGATATTCTAACATCACCATACCTCTTAAGAGACTGGTCTCCGTGGACAATGATAGTTACCACGAGACGAGACAAGAGTACGCAGAGACATATGGACCCAAGAACATATACAGAACAACTGGTCTGTTGTTACAAAGTCGTATCAGAAATGAACTCATACAATACTGATAGTGTGAAAGGTAGTGAAGTCACAATAAAGATAAAAAAAATTTGATTCGTGACAAAGACATCAAATTTGAACGGTAGGTATGCTTTGTTAGACTGATAAATAACCATACTATTCTTGTGGACATTATATGAAAGGCTTCTTCCATCTAAATAGCGCAAGTCTCATGTATTAGCGTAAACAAGTCAATATATAAAATATACGTATTATCACATCACCGGTTAACAAAAGACCAACATTTGTTCAAGATACACTTGCGCCTAGTATACACTAATACACATGATGCAAAGTGAAGGTCAGAACTCATATTGACTCAGATGAGAAACAGAGAGAGAAACAATATGAAAACATATATACAACAAAACTTACCCGAAGAGTCTTCTTACAAAAGACCTATGGGGTGGCAAAACTTACAATAATTTTAGTTGCGGGCTTGAGACGTGACATGCTTTTCTATTCTTGAATCACCCTTCCTGTTTCCGCAATGTCTTTTCTCTAAATCTCGTTTGTTCACCCTTAGACGCCGATGAGAGAGCTTAGCATTGGACCTCACTGATCTTGTTTTGGAAGACTTTCCAGAGTCCTCCTTTTCCTCACTAAAGGTCTTCATCAAAGTCTCTTGTAGTTCCATGTACCTTTGCTTCTTCTTTAGCCGTTTCTCAGGAGTGTCCTCTTCTACACAAGCTAGGTGATTCAAGTCCTCAGTGTCCATAAAGTGATCGAGAGAGCAGCGTGGGAAGTATCGTTTCCCTAGCTTCACTGATGATATAAGTTGACATCAATTAGATTTTCTTGAACTCTTCTTTGACTTATAAGAAAAGTAAAAAATCAATACATACATACCGGTATTAGTAAGCGCTATTAGTCTACACAAATGCTCCTCTCGGATTACAAAAGGTGCCATGTTTAAGTCTAGTGATGTCCTCTTTGCACCATTGTGGTGATCAGGCTCGAGACTAGAAGCTGTAAACTCGCATGTTCCCTCCAGTTTGACGATATCCATTACCACTTGCGCTTCCACTGGAAAGAGGATTCGAGCCAGTGCAACTGAAAAGTAGACACAGAGTATAGTTATATCATTATAGCTACTTTATTCTCAAATTATTTCTAGGCCTTGTTCATACAAAAACCAACGAATATATTTAAAAAGTAATTATAATATTTTAAAAGTTAATCTCTATATATTTAACTTTTCTTTTAAAATTATAGATCACAAATTTGAAAGTATAATTAAATTTAAAAAATTTCTGCTCTAATTTATATTATCCTTTTTGAAATTTTAAATGTAGGCTTATCCGACCATTCCACTTATACATGTTAAAAACAGACCTGCCCTCTGATTGGAGCACACAACGGTTGGCATATGAGAAGAAAGAAGACATACCTCTGTTTTCAAGATAGAGCAACCTCATCCTCAGTTCATCAGGAGTAGCTGGAAGAGAAGGTGACTCATCTCTAGGCAACCTACCTAGTTTACGCGCATGCTCTAATACCTCTATGCATAACCCACCTTTCAGTGAAGGCTTCCCTTGCTCCGTACTAGCATTATACTCAGACGCTTTAGTGAGCCGTTTCGCAATCACAAGAGCAGTTCTCCCATCAAACGTTGTCTCCGACTCATTCGCACCTTTAGTCAATAAATAAACCATCAGCTTCGGCTCGTTCCTCATCGCAGCGACGTGAAGCGCAGTGTACCCCCTAGAGTTTCTATGGTCCACATCCGCGAGCTCAAGGTCAATGAGTTCAGACGCAGTCTTCACATCGGCATGGGCAACAGCGTAATGAAGAGCGTAGGCGTCGTCTAGGCTCGTGTGTCCTTCTGTCAAAAGCATTCTGACAAGCTCAACATCGTCGGAGTCAAGGGCCTTGTATATGTTCTTGACATGTTTATCTGGCTCGGGTGGCTCGAGACCGAGCTCCTTGCGGATGTCGGTGACTCGTTTGACGATGTCTTGAGGTAAAGACTTGTCGAGAGTAACGATCTCTATATCAGACTTGGCGAGAATCTCTACGCATCTATCTAAAAGCTTCTTGTATGTTTCACCACAGATGCTGGCGAGCTTGAACATCACCAAGATGTCTTCTATAACAATCTTGTCTACAATATTCAAGAACTGACTCTGAAAAAATGCAAAACAGAGGAGACTCAAGCTGAGATTGCTTATAATTATGAGACAAGAACGTGTGTGTTTATTACCTCGTACATAGAAACTAACTCAGGAATCTCGAAGACGTAAGCCAAGTAGAGAAGCTCCATCAAGAACTGTACAGCTGGTCTGCACGCCACGTGGCAGCAGTCGTCGTCAACGCAATCAGAAGCTCCTTTCCGCGGCGGCCTCACCCTGCCGCTGTATACATAAGCCAAAACAGTCACCACGGAGTCGAATCCCACGTCGTAGTCTCTCGCGATCTCCTTGAGCTCGAGTTTGACGACGGCGGTGGGTTTTTGAGCCTTCACGGCGGCTGCTAACGCGTTCTTGAAGACGGGTATTCTCGCGGAAAGAACGCAGCGGTGGAAGGCTATCTCTTGGCCGTCGGCGAGAACTAGCTTGGCGTCGCTGTAGAAAGTCTCCGGCGAGTCGAAGACGGATTCTAGGCAGGTTGAGAGAAGTTGCAGCGCCGAAACCTCCGGTGACGTTAGAAACTCCGCCGCGGGGTTATCAACAGAGGACTCGGCGATGAAGCTGTATCCGTTGGTGATTTCATACGAACCGGAGAGTCTAGCGATGGTGGCCATCAAAGATAATTATTATTGACAATAAACTCGAGATCCAAGAAAATTAAACGGGAGAATGTGGACAGTGTGTAAACGCGTCAATAAGTAGTGACCCGAATGAATCGTATTAGTAAAA
Organism: Brassica carinata; assembly: GCA_016771965.1. Classification (NCBI taxonomy): domain Eukaryota; kingdom Viridiplantae; phylum Streptophyta; class Magnoliopsida; order Brassicales; family Brassicaceae; genus Brassica; species Brassica carinata. The sequence goes on along the minus strand of JAAMPC010000253.1, from coordinate 20,426 downwards.
CTAAAACTAAAACAAAACGGTCTCTATGGAGCATCTCGTAAAGTTTCTTGGTAATGATTTTAAGCGAAGATTAATTAAAAATTATAAATAAGAAATGCTCTGTATGAAGCGGTTTTTCCGTTCTTGTTTGTGGGTCCCTCTTATTCAGTTCTCCATGATCTCTAACAGTGCAGTGGGTTTGTTGTTATGTTATGTCCGAAGAAGAACAAAAAAAATCGTGTTTCGTTGCGTGCGCACCACATTTTTTTCGTTTGTTGTATTCCGTCTATTGGTGAAGTTTTAAATTAAGACGCGATTAATGGAGGGATTAGGTAAGTTGATTTTGACAGATTTTGACTTGACTAAAAATAGTAATAGTCAAAATCATCGATTATTTAGTCTCAGTCTTGTGAAGTATTAAATGGTCAAGGTTTTTAAAACTACAGGACAGAGTAGAATGGTAAACAAAAAGATGACAACCGTTCAGATTACAGTTAAATGGTAATGATTTGTCAAAACTAGTTGGGTCCGAATATCTTTTGTCAACAAAAGTTAGAATGCTAAAATCTAAATCAAAACGGATATTTCTTTCATATTAGGAAGTAATTTTAAATTCTTCAGAAATTGACAAATCCTGAGGCGGGCGACAAGTACCATCACACAAGAAGCCATTTCACAGAAGAAACCTCTTGGTGGCATCTTCTTAGAAACACACATGTCCACACTTCCTCTGTAAAGATAAGTTTTAACAATTGGCTGAAGCGTAGTTTGTGTGCAATAAATACAGCACAAGCCATATTCTCCCCTATTTTTTAAGACTATTGTGTAAGAACGCTTGTTTTTTTTTTCAGGTTTGGGACATGTATTTCATCTTTGTTAAAAATAGTTATGAAATGTGTTACCTAAAATATACTATATATTAGTTGTCTTGTCACTAAAAGATGTTGAAGGCAGAAAGAGAAGAAGGGGATAATTCATTGATTGATAAACACGTAGGAAAAGTCTCAAGTGATTCTAAGAAAATAAACACCAAAAATTAAAATGATAAAAACTCCTATGAGCATCATCGATAAGGAGATGAACAGCGAATGACCCAACATATGTGTTTCACGCATGCTTTTTCCTTCAGTAAAGCGTAGACATTACTACTGTTGCTTGCATTCGGGTGGCCTCTCGCCTTGTTGACCGTCACCAACTACTTGAGATCTGCCTCCCTTCTGGCGAAAATAAACAAAGATGATAATTACCATATGAATTCATACTATACAAATGAAATGAATAAAGTGACTCATGAAAATGACAAATGCCAGTTACATACCTTGCGTCCGCTTGATGGCTGCATAAACAATTTAACCAATTTCAAAACCATTAGTAAGCACAGATATGGCAGGACCAATTGAATAAAAACAATAATTGGAGCACTTCATACCTTCTTTTTAGTCTTGCTGTCGTCTTCATCTTCATCGTCCTCCTCATCCTCGTCATCTTCCTCATCCTCATCTTCGTCGTCCTCGTCAATAACATCGTCCTCATCATCATCTATATCAAGCTCCTCTCCTTCCATAGCCTCGCCAGTAAACCATGAGACAGCATGAGGGATAATCTTTTCCCGGATAGCTGATCTGCAGGAAGCAAGAAGGATATTCAAATAGTTAGCAACTCATAAGGTAGAAGCAAACCCATAACCCAAACAGAACAAGTATTTTCAGAAAAGGACGCACCCAATGTCATAATCTTGTTCCATCAGATTTTGAAGTTCCTCAGCCTGCAACAAAGAACGAGAGGCATTACTAAATACGTTAACTAAAAGATGACAATCAATCACTTGCAACAACCGATATCATACACTGTCCTCGTCGATATCTTCATCTTCATCCGGGACTTGTGGAGGATTAAAGAAGTTGAAGAAGCTTTCACAATCTTCCATTTTGGTGATTGGTTTGGCGTTTGAACCTTTCTTAGGCTTCTTCTTAAGAATCTTCTGAGTAAGACACTTTCCAGGATACCAATCAATTTCTGTCCTGAAGTAGGGAAAGAATACAAGTAAAGATGAGTTTATACAGCTTACTGCAATAAGATAGGAACATAACATCCATTATGTATAAAACATTTGTAAAAGAGCATACGCAGTTACCCTATAGCCTTCTCAAGCAGTGGGTCATCTTCATCAATCATATGATACGACTTGGTCAAGACTGTGTTTTTAAAGTAGGGATTCGAGTCAAAGAAAAACTCAAGTTTGAATCCTTTAGGCTCTTCAGTCTTGCACCACTTAATATCTTTAAGGTATTTGAGAGCCTCTTCATCACGCTCTGTAACCTGACATGAATGACATTAAGCTAGAGTTATATTCCATAATTATGATTGGAGTTGCATACAAAACGCATACCAAAACTGTATATAGCTTACCTCCTCGGAAGTAACATCATTGTTTTTCAAGGCCGTCAGCCAGAAACTTGGAACTCCTTTCTCTGCGATGGAACACATGGAAACATGTAAAACTGTTTTTATCTTCCAGAATATTAAAAAATAAAAATAAGACAAAGTGTTCCTGAAGTTACCTTCTGCAGTTTTTTCCTCTCCTTGGTCCATCTTTGTATCCTCTGGAGTCGGTTCAACTTCAGTGATTCCATTCACAATCTCATAACGCTGTGCATTACAAGTTACTAAGTTAGAATATATATATATATATATATATATTTATAACTATTGCTGCAGATAAGTAGAGATAAGCAGAAAGAGTATACAAAAATCTCAGAGGAAACTCATGGATTTTTCTCAGTGACAATTACCTTGGTATACAAAGGCTGATACAACTTTTCATACTTGGCTTCAAGAACAGCTCTCTCCTCACGGAACTTTGCCTCGATCTCATCATGCTTCCCCTGAGTTGAGAGACGTCACGGTTTTATCAATAGGCAACACTATACTTTAAGACTTGACATTCGAATAAACAAGGAGAATAAACACAATCTCACATCCTTAAACCAAGATAAGATTTCAAGGTACCACATCAATCTACACAATCTCAATAAAAATAACATGAAAGAAATTTCACAAACCTGTATGTCCTTCAAGGCTTCAACACGGTTTCTCACTTGAGGAGACAGACTCTCGAGAACATCGGAACGCTGACCAGCCATAAGCTTGTTCTGTAGATTACCATATACAAAAAAAAATCATAAACAATCTCAACGGAACCCATAAGCACAAGGAGATGACATTGAAGCCCTAAAAAATCCAACCAAAGGCACGCCTTACAGTGTCTAATAGCAACATTAAACTTAAAATCATTCATATTCTTCGATTGCAGAACCTTTTTTTCCAGAAGAAACAAAACTCACCTTAAGAGCGTTCATAAGGCCAGCTCGATCCTCGTCTTTAAGAGCTACAAAACAAAAGCAAATGACAGAAGAACAGTTAGTAACCACGACGAAACCGAAATTAGGGTTTAAGCATGTCTCGTTTAAGAGGAAGTGGAAGCAAGAGAAGGAGAGTGTAGACGGAGGGGGGAAGTCTTACATGCGGTTAGGTCGGCGAGGTTGAAGTTGTCCTTGTCGCTGCTCATTTTTTTCTGAGGATTTTGGAGGGTTTGAAAGTGAGAGAGAGATAAGAGAGAAGGGTTTTTAGGAGGCGACTTACAAACGTGGCTTCCCTTAAATCCTCTCCCTCCCTCCCCCTCTCACACCTAAATTATAAACCTAGCAACTGGCCTGGTCTTTTTCATTAATTTAATTTTACAAAAAATCATTTTCTCTCGTTTTCTTTCAATTTTTCATTTTATTATGTAATAAAACAGAGTGTGTAATATTAAATAGACTATTCAGAATGACACAAATAAAACTTTCAGACATTAATCTTCATAAAACATATAAAATTACTGATATATATATATATATTTTTTTTTTTTTTTAGTTATGTAATATTTTTATAATTTTGTAATAAGATATGTCAGTGTTTAAAAAACAGTCACATTTTTTAGTTATCAATATTATAAAATTTGAGGGAATTTTTTTATAGAAATAAATGTTAATAGTTTTAAAAATTAGTTATAGTCAGAAACTCAAAGAGCTTGTCAGTCCATTATCTAGATTTCATTTAAATAAATAAAAAAGAAGTAAGCAAAAGATTTTTTTTTTTTTTGAGCAACTAGTAAGTAAGCAAAAGATAAATTTGTATTTACTCCTCAGTTCTTCCACTTGAAAGTCTAGAATGCGTGCCGGTTTAACAAAACGCAGCTAAACACTTCGCCGTCTATTCAATAAGGAATATTCCATAGCAGTGGCCAAAAGAGCCAAAAACGCATCTGTCGTGGATACTAACCTGCCAACGATTTGAAAAGATAAATGCTATTTTTGGCTTTGTTATCTCGAAAACGAAAGGCAGACAAGGTTACTGACTCACTCAGTCTTGTCTTCTTCTTCCTCTGCTTCTTTAGGTTGGTAAACAAAGCCTTTCAATCATAATCAAAACTTACTAGGCTTTTGCAAATGACCAACTGACATTGCGCTAATGCAACAGAGGTTTTAAACTTTCCAAAACTAATCAGTGTGAGTGATGATATGGTCAAAGAAGCAGCTCCACTGAGAGATCAAAGACCTTCAGGATTACTAAGAATGGATGGTTCTGGGAGGAACTCGTGAATAACAACAGTGTGATGGTTGCAGCTTTTTTTTTTTTGGTAATCATGGTTGCAGCATGTAGATCATGCCAAAGAGGTAAAGAACCACTTGACTCGATCCTTCACCAAATTCTGTACAACGTGGAGCGTTGAACATTTCTTCCAAGATTCTGGATTCTTGTAGCCTGATAGCTAGAGAAACTGAATATGCTTTTAATTATTGGTAGAAGACAGCCACCACATGATCCATTCTCCATTTTTTTCGCACTCAGTCTGACACTTAAAAGACTCTCTAACACCATGGTTATTATTGATGTACATAAATAATATATCACAGATTCAGAAAGTTAACAGCTTTTGCTTCAAACACACCTGACAGCTGTGGGATACACATGATGCAAAGTGAAGAACAAAACTATACGACCAAGCCAACAATAGACAGAGACGCTAAGAAACAAGATAGCTCAAATATATATATGGTACATCAAATATTACCCCCCAACAAATAGTCTCACCTACGCCGGTGAGAGGGTTTAGCATTAGACCTCTTTCTAGCAGATGGTTTCGACGTGGAAGAAGACGAAGCTGAGAGAGACGACGATTTTTTAAACTCTTCTCTGTCCTTACTAAACGCCATTTGCAGTGTCTCATGTATTTCCATGTACCTTTGCCTCTTTTGTTGTCGTTGCTCAGGAGTGACTTCGTCTATTAGAGCCAGTATAGTCAAGTCCTCCGAGTCCACTATATCATCTAGCACTTTTGAACAGCGTGGGAAGAAGCGTTTCCCCAGTTCCACTGATGATATGAAACAAGGTCAGACATCGGTTATTTCAGTTTATGTATATACCACGGTGGTATTACCACCTCCATGTTTAAAGATCAATACCAGTTTTAGAAAGTGCTGTTAGTCTACTCCGATGCATTTCTAGGAACTTGAAAGGTCCCATGTATAGATCCGGTGCTGTCATAAACTCGCTTGTTCCCTTCATTTGGGCGATATCCATTGCCACTTGTGCTTCCATTGGAAAGAAAAATTGAGCCATTTGAACTGCCATAGTACATTAGAAAAAGTATAGCTAATACATTAGTTCACTTGATTCAAATGAGCGGTGAAGAAGAACCTAATCTTTATGTTAAGCAGTACCTCTGTTTTCAAGATCAATCAACCTTATCTTCAGTTCATCAGCAGCCACTGCAAGAGAGGGAGAAACATCTTCAGGAAATGGTGGTTCTCGTTTGCTGTCTGGTTGCTCCAGTATCTCCACACATACACCTCCTTTGGGAGATAACTTCCCTTTCTCCAGAATACAACACTCTGCCGCCTTAGTGACTTGTTTCGCGATCAAGAGAGCAGTTCTCCCGTCCGAACACGTTTCCGAAGCATTAGCCCCTTTTGTCAACAGCAATGCTATCAGGGTTGGCTCTTTCCTCATCGCAGCAACGTGAAGCACCGTGTACCCTCTTGGATTCCTCCGGTTGACATCCGCAAGCTCCAGTTTCAGTAGATCCGTCGCGGTCTTCACATCGCAGTAAGCAACAGCGAAATGGAGAGCATACGCGTCGTCTAGATTCGTGTGTCCCTCTTTCAGAAGCATATCGACAAGCGCAAGATCGTCCGACTCAAGCGCCTTGTGTATGTTGGAGACATGTTTCTCTGGTTCAGCTACCTCTAAGCCAAGCTCTTTACGGATATCGATTACTTGCTTGGCAATGTCCTCAGGCAATGACTTCTTTAGAGTAACAACATCTACGTCAGACTTGACAATGATCTCTCTGCATTTATCGAATAGCTTCTTGCACGCTTTACCGCAGATGTTAGCCAGCTTGAGGACGACCAAAGTGTCCTCGACCATAACTTTGTCTACAACATCCAGTAAATGCCTCTGAAAAATGCAAATAGACAAGAGTTAGATAAAGTAAACTACTTCAAGTGTTCTGTCTGAACAATAAAAGCTAAACTACTTTAAGTGTGTTCTGTCTGAACAAACATTGGCAGATCGTGTTATTTATTACCTGATACATGGTAACCAACTCAGGAATCTGGAAGACGAAAGCCAAGTAGAGAACCTCCACCATAAAATCAACCGCCGGGCGGCAAGCCACGTGGCAGCAACCCTCGTCTGCGCATTCAGAAACACCCTTCGGCGGCGGCCTAACTCTGCCGCTGTAAACGTACGCCAGAACAGCCACCACGGAATCGAACCCGACGTCGTACTCCGCCGCGAGTGTCCTCAGCTCGAGCCTCACGGGGGTGGACTTCTGCACCTTCTCGGCGGCCGCCAGCGCCGTCTTGAAGAAGGGGCTCCTCGCGGAGAGAATGCAACGGTGGAAGGATACTTCACGGTCGTCGGAGAGGACGAGCTTGGCGTCGCTGTAGGACGCTTCCGGCGAGTCGAAGAGGGACTCGAGGCTGTTGGAGAGGAGCTGAAAGGCCGAGACCTCGGGTCTGGTGAGAAGCTCCGTCGGGTAGACGGTTGATGATCCGCTGTTATCGGTTGGCGCCGGTGCGGCGAGGAAGCTAGTGCTGCTGATCTCGTAGAAATCATCGAATACAGCAATTGTGTCCATGAGATCCCAAAACAGAGAGATGGTGAAAAGTGAAAGTCCAAGAAACAAGGACCGAATCAACGAAGAAAACTTATGAATCGAAAGACTTGAGAGATCCACCACACGGAAGAGAAGATAAAACCATTGACGAGCTGCGTGAGTTATGTAGCGAGTGCCAAGTCAACGAGAGAGAGAGAAAAGATGAAGAAGCATCGACGGTTGTTCCACGACTACCGGTTAAGTTTCCTGAAAAAGGCATTTTGAGAATATTTACTTAACCGATTAATAACCGAATGTGTTCTCAGCTTTACTAAGCCAAACCAAACCGATTAATAACCGAAGATGTTTTTAGCTTTATTAAACCAAACCGAACGGAACCAGAATCTATTAACAGCAAGAAACCAGATTATTCTTTTTTTTTTTTTGCAAAGGATCCCAACTTTCAGAAGGAAAAAAAAAACATCCTCATCGTGTTCTGTTCTGTTCTGTCCATCAAAGCTGTCTTTTTAATCTTCGTTTTCAATTCTTAGTAGGAGAGAGAGAAGCGTCTAAGAAACGACATTCCGTTGAGATTAAAATGTTTTCTACAGATCGAGAGATGAGGATAGCTATTGGGTTTTGATTCTGGTTTTGGAGAGACTTTTTTTTTTTTTTTTTTGGGATCCTTCGTTCTTCTCGCTTCATTTGAATCTGCTTTTTTTGGGTTGAGAGATTGTAAATTAGTGTTTCGTGGTGATTGATTGATGGAATCTCGTGTGGGAAACAAGTTTCGCCTTGGCCGGAAGATCGGTAGCGGTTCCTTCGGGGAGATCTATCTGGGTTCGTCACTCTTTTTGAAATCGTTGTCTGAGTTTGAAATTGGTGACATTGTTTGTGAACCTTTTTATTTTATTTTCAGGTACTAATATTCAAACGAATGAAGAAGTTGCAATCAAGCTTGTGAGTTTCTGATGTATTAAACATGAATTGAGTTTGATCAATGCTGGATGCAATTTGTCGTTCTTAATAACTTGATCTATTTAGTTACACTCTTGTCACGACATGGGTTTGTTTGATCATGTTTTGTTTATTGAAAGATGTGATATTGAATTTTTTGTTTTGTTTTTGTTTTCTCAGGAAAGTGTGAAGACGAAACATCCTCAGCTGCTATATGAATCAAAGTTATACAAGATTCTACAAGGAGGAAGTAATGATTCCTTATCTTTTGTGATCTGTTGATTCCTTGTTTTCCCTTTGTGTTTCTTTTGACCTTTTTATTGCCTTTTAACTTTGGTTATAGCTGGTGTTCCAAATGTCAAATGGTACGGTGTTGAAGGGGACTACAATGTGTTGGTGATCGATTTACTAGGGCCGAGTCTTGAAGATCTGTTCAATTTCTGTAGCAGGAAACTTTCCTTGAAGTCGGTCCTCATGCTTGCAGATCAAATGGTAAACATCTTTTGTCTTCCTGTGATACTTTTCTTTCACTTTACTTGTCTATGTTTCAGTAATGATTGACTCTCTTTGTTTGGGTTTGTGTTTAGATCAACCGTGTTGAGTTTTTCCATTCAAAATCTTTCCTTCACCGAGATCTCAAGCCAGACAATTTCCTCATGGGCCTTGGAAGGCGAGCTAACCAGGTTTCTCATCTTATATCCCACCTAGTGTATACTTTAGAAGACATCATTGGATTGATTATAAGTTTGTTCCTTCTCAAAGGTATACATCATCGACTTTGGTCTAGCTAAGAAGTACAGAGATAGTACAACCCATCAGCACATTCCCTACAGGTGAGTCCATATCATTATATCACCTCTTGAATGTTCTTATTAAGATAACATGATGTCGTCGTTATGTGAAAATTGAAACACTAATTTTCCTGTGATCCCATACGCAGAGAAAATAAGAACCTGACAGGAACTGCACGTTATGCTAGTATGAACACCCACTTGGGAATTGGTAAGCTCGACAAGACCTCGTTTCACGTTTATGTTTTCCACTTCCTCTCCTGACATGTTTGAGTATCAATATTTGACACTTATTTGTTTTCTGATATCGTTGAACCTCAAGAACAAAGCCGAAGGGATGATCTTGAGTCTCTTGGTTATATCCTTATGTATTTCCTCAAAGGAAGGTGAGTTTATGCTACATACCTCACTTCACTTCGTTTCTTGTACCCTTTCATCGCGATGACACGTGGAATATCTCGGTTTTAGTCTTCCCTGGCAAGGACTGAAAGCTGGAAACAAGAAACAAAAGTATGAGAGAATCAGCGAAAAGAAAGTCTCTACATCCATTGAGGTAAAGTCCTTTTTCACAAGCATGCTGCTTTTTTTTCACCTTGCCTGGATCTGATTCATATATTACCGCCTTGTAGGTCTTATGCCGTGGTTACCCATCTGAATTTGCATCCTATTTCCACTACTGCCGGTCACTTCGTTTTGATGATAAACCAGACTACGCTTATCTCAAAAGGATATTCAGAGATCTCTTTATCCGTGAAGGTTTGGAAAATCATCTTCCTTCTGAAACAAACCAATTCATTTTCTAAGAGGATTACATTTCTCTCTGCTGCAGGATTTCAATTTGATTACGTGTTTGATTGGACCATCTTGAAGTACCAACAATCACAACTAACCGCTCCTCCTTCTCGTAATATCGTAAGTTTGATTATGTGTTGGCGGTTAATCTATCTCTTTTGGTCAGTGACAAAAAAAAAAAATCTATTTCTTTTGGTTGGACCACTTCTTGATCGAGTCTCTTCTTCTTCTGTAGAACCCTGCGGCTGGAACTAGCGCAGCATTGCCACCTGGCGTTTCCAACATTGATAGATACACAGGTAAATCTCTCAAAATGTAATTATCACCCACTCCCCCTACACAGAACTTAGCATTCATATTGTTTCCTTGTTGCACCCAAGGCGAGGAAGAAGGGAGACCGGTTGGTTTCTCGCATATGGAATCATCTCGACGGAGAGCTTCAGGCACTCTTGAGAACTCTGGGAATCTTTCGAACCATCAGACAACCTCATTTACTAGAGACTCCATGGTAATAACTGCGCTGCTCTTGTTCTGTTTCACTCTCTAGTCTCTCCCCTTAACTTGTGTTGCAAGACATAGAGGAATCATGAGTATTCAACTTTGTTCACTTTATTTGTGATGCAGATGCCGAGCTCCTCGATGTTTGCACAATCAGCAGGATCATCGAGGAGGGTAGCGGGCAGCCGAGACAATCTTCTAAGCGGGGAGGAGTTTCAGAGAAGCCGTACAGGTGACGTAAGCCGAGGAGGCGTGATCTCTAGGAACTCCCCTATGGAGGCTGGGAAGAGGTCTTCTTCCTCGAGAAGACACTACGAATCAGCCATTAAAGGCATTGATAACCTTCAAGTCTCCGACGACAAGTTTCACCACCACCACTAATAATAATAACAACACATTAATTGTACTTGCACCGTATTTGGTCAAACGACCTCAGAAGTTTCATATGTTTTTTTTTTCTCTCTTCTAAATTACACTACGAAAGTTCGAATACAGTTGAGTTAATCCCACCTGAAATTGTTGGTCTTGACTGTAAATTCGTAACATAAGGGGAACTATAGTAAACTACCAATTAATATCGGGCCTTAAGTGCAATAACTAAAAGTAAAAGATGCCAAACGCAATATAGAAGAATCGATCCCATCGACGAGCTTACTCACTGTTCCCCCACTCGAACCCTAATCGTTAAATCTCTAATCTGATATGACGATTCGCAGATTTGTTACAGAGATCTGATAACTGTTCATCATCACCGTAACGAATCGGAGCTAGTTGTGAGTCGTCTCTGTTCAAGGATAATCGGTGAGTTTTAGGCTATTCCTCGTCGTCGTCTTCGTAGTTTCGTTCTTATATTGGATTCATGAGATCTGAATTGATCACGAATACTTCGCCTTAGCTAGTTACTATACCGTTGTGATTAAGCATGCTGTAGCTAGCAGAAGATTTGATAGAAGGCTGATTATAGTTGCGTTTAACTTAGTTATTGATTACTGTAATTTTCAGGAAATGGGAGACGAGAATTCACATCCTGGCTCTCTGGAAGAGAAAGCAGATCAAGTAGCTGAAGTAACTCCATTTGTTGGGGACGATGCTTCACTGGAGACCATCGTCCGAAGATTCCAGGACTCCATGTCAGTGGAGAAAACACACAAGTTCTGGGAGACTCAACCCGTTGGGCAGTTCAAAGACATCGGTGACACGAGTCTACCTGAAGGTCCCATCGAGGCTGCGACTCCCTTGTCTGAGGTCAAGCAGGAGCCATACAACCTTCCTGCTGCTTATGAATGGACCACGTGTGATATGAAGTCTGATTACGTGTGCTCTGAGGTTTACAACCTTCTGAAGAACAACTATGTCGAGGATGATGAGAATATGTTCAGGTTCAATTACTCTAAGGAGTTTCTGAGTTGGGCTCTGCGTCCGCCTGGGTACTATCAGAGCTGGCATATAGGAGTTCGGGCCAAGGTATCGAAGAAACTTGTGGCTTTTATCAGCGGTGTGCCGGCTAGGATCAGGGTGCGTGATGATGTTGTGAAAATGGCTGAGATCAATTTTTTGTGCGTTCACAAGAAGCTTAGGTCGAAGAGGCTTGCACCTGTCATGATTAAGGAGGTGACGAGGAGGGTTCATTTGGAGAATATTTGGCAAGCAGCTTACACTGCAGGGGTTGTGCTTCCGACGCCAGTTGCGACGTGCCAGTATTGGCACAGGACCTTGAACCCGAAGAAGCTTATTGATGTCGGATTTTCAAGGCTTGGTGCAAGAATGACAATGAGCAGGACTATTAAGCTGTACAAGTTACCAGATGTACCAGTTACTCCTGGTTTTAGGAAAATGGAGCCCTGTGATGTCCCTGCAGTGACACGGCTGCTTAGGAATTATCTTAGCCAGTTTCGCGTTGCGACTGACTTTGATGAGAATGATGTTGAGCACTGGCTTCTCCCAAGGGAGGATGTTGTGGACAGTTACCTTGTTGAAAGCCCGGAGACCCATGATGTTACTGATTTCTGCAGCTTCTACACTCTTCCTTCAACAATTCTCGGCAACCCCAACTATTCAACGCTGAAAGCTGCTTATTCATACTACAATGTGGCAACAAAGACGACTTTTCTGCAGCTGATGAATGATGCTCTAATAGTCGCCAAACAGAAGGGGTTTGATGTATTCAATGCATTGGATGTTATGCACAATGAGAGTTTCCTCAAAGAGCTGAAGTTTGGCCCGGGAGATGGGCAGCTTCACTATTATCTCTACAATTATCGTCTAAGAAGCGCCTTGAAGCCATCAGAACTTGGGCTGGTTCTCCTGTGAGCTCACTTGTTAATTTCAAGTTCGACTGGACTCAGCAAGCTGGAGTTTCGGGTTTCTTTTTGGTTCTTTTTTTTTCCTTTGAACTCCTTCCTATTCGGGATACTGCTGCTTATTTAATTTGTTGGCAATGCGAATTTGAAACTTTTGCAAGTTTGATCGATCAAGTTCTCTCAGGTTTCTAGCATTCTTATGCCGTTAATCTGATTTCCATTTTCTATAAATTTTGTTTTTGCACTCTCCATGGCCTTTTTAGCTATATTCTGCATTTTAAATTTTGCTGTGCTCATAATCTGGTAAGAATCAGCATCTGTGGCTGCTTTGTTTTGTTCACTTCTTTACTCTAAAGCGACATGCTACAGGCAACAGTGTTTGTAAAGTTTGCTCAACCTGTTAATATTTTTCTTGCAAAATAATTAACATTCATTTGTTTCCATATACATTACCTGCAGGTGTTGAAACGTACAGAGTGCTCCTAGCTCACATTTCAATTTGGAACAAAGCGTGGTAAACAACAAATCTCTTCGTTTGGTTGATCTTTTTCCAGTGCCTCCCACCATTTCTCATCACAGTAAACTGCTGGCAAGTTTGGCTGGACCCTTTCCTGAAATGGCAGTTTCTTCACTTTGGGGCAATCTATGATGACTAAAGTTTCTAGTTTCTGGAAAGAAAATCGAGATGGAAGGATGCTGCTTAGTTCTGGGAGATCCGTAATTGACAAAGTCTTCAGGCCTGGGAACAATACTGGATTCTCAATGGATTGAATCTCATGGTCACTAATCAGTTCCTCCAGCTCTCTGCAGTCGTTCAGGTTAATTGTCTCTAGCTTTGGGAGTTGCGGAACCCATGAGACATTCTTCAGCTTGTGGCAGTGTGAAATGTTAATGCAACGGATATTCCGAAGACAGTCGTAGCCTACAGAATTTCCCCACACTCTGCTTAACTTGTGGAGGCTGTGTAACGTCAGAACTTCTAGACTTGGAAGCCAGTTAACATCTGTGGTCGTGACCAGGTACTCCAAGTCATGGCAACTTTTAATGCTAAGTCTTCTTAAGTTCCTACCATGGTTAGAAAGGGATGAGAGATCGAAGTAGAGGAGACCGTTGCACTCTTCAACGTGCAGATGCTGTATACATTTATGCAAGGCGTCAAACTCGTAGAGTGTTTTCAGGGTCTCCAGTGAGAGAACAGTGATACCGAGTGTTGTGAGGTTTTCTAAGTGTTCCAAGTCGGCAAATCCGAGTTCTTCAACTTCATCTTCTCCAAAGCTCTGAAGTTCCCAACCAGCGTAACTGTAGTATAAGTTCAGGACCTCGAGCTCGCTTAGCCAACATATGGCATCTCTTGGGATTGTCTGGAGAAACTGAGTTCTTTGCAGGTCTAGATGCTTCAGCTTTCTAAGATGCCTAAGCTCCTGGGGCAGTACACTTATCTTTGTTCCCGACAGAGCCAAATGATACAACTCCACTAAATACTTAATAGACAGTGGAATCTCAGTGATACTTGTGAAGGACAAGTCAAGGACCCTGAGAACAGGCATATGCATGAAAAAGCTTGTTGGAATCTTTTTCAAAGAGATGTTCTGTTGGAGCAGCAGTGTTGTCAGATTCAGGCATATGGGTTTTTCAGGCAAGGTCTGGATTCTGTTATCCAACAACGAGATGACCAACGCATGTCGCCAGTTTTCTGTTTTGGGAGCTTCAGTAAGTCCCATGCTTGGCTCTATAAGGATCAGCTCTTTATAAGTCCCCTGTTCAGATGCCATCCACAGTGCAAAGCTTCTGACGACATTATGCATCTTCACTTGCGTTGTTTCATCCCCGGTTTCTAACAAACACGCCGCTTTCAGATCTCCAATCAGAAAATATCCATTGTATAATGTGTTAACACCATGGGAGCTGATGAGAAACCCTTCTCCGAGCCAGTACTCAACAAGCTGCTCGATCTCAATAGAATGTCCTTCTGGGAATAAAGCGCAGTACAAGAAACAAGTTCGAAGCAGATCACTCTCAAGATTGTCGTAGCTGAATTTTAAAAGGGCAAATACATAGTCCATACCCTTCATCTCTTCTGGAAATCTATTCAGAACTTCACACGCGTGAATCCACTCTTCTTCAGTCTCTCTGTGAGCCATGGCTCCTCCTAAAGTGATCAACGCTAGTGGCAATCCGCCGCATTTACTGACAATCATCTCAGCGTGCCGGCGAATCAACGGTGACTCCAATAGATCTCTTCTCCCAACTTTATCACAAAATAGCTCCCACGCGTATTGCTTCTCCAAAAACTCAACCCTCAGCTTGCATTCTGCACCCATGTTGCTGCATAATGCCAGAGACCGTGTCGTGAACATCACTTTGCATTTGTTTTCCCTGTCAGGTCGAGGAACTCCAGTCTTGTCCAAGTCTATCTCTTCCCAGACATCATCAAGAAACAACAAGAATCGCCTCTGTTTTAAAGCTCTGTATATCTTCAAAGCTCTACCTTCCCCTGTCTCCTTCTCATCCCAAGATAAACCCAACCGCGCTCCAACAGCTTGCTGAATTGTACACTCGCCAAATTCACGGGACATTGTAACCCATATCAGTACATCGTATTGATGACCCTTTGTGATCAGCTCGTTGTTAATGCTCTGCATTAACGTTGTCTTCCCAACCCCACCAGGTCCATAAACCCCGATGATTCCTCTTTCTTTTTCTTCTTCACTAAGAAATTCCCACACCTGTTCCATCATTGTGGTATTCCCAACCACGGGCTTGGTCGGTATCTCCATACAAGTCTCTTGAATCATCCCTCCATCTGTTTTTATATCTTCAGAGCGTTGTCTGAGCTCATTGATGCTCTTCAGTGTCCCCAAAACCTTCTTGCTCAGTTTGTACTCAGCACAACCTAAGCAACTGAGGCATCTCCTCCGCACTCTTTTCCTCTGTTCCCGACGCATAAACCTCGCTAGAATCGATTCTGTTCTTACCTCCGCTGCTTGAACAGCACTAAGCCACTCTCTGGCACGGTTTGTGCAGCTTCGACCCTCTAGATTGTCTCGTTGGATGCGTAAATTCAGGTCATCACGTATGGCCTTCAGCTCACCTGTGGCTGTTTCGAGATCACTGAAGGCTTGCTTAAGATCAGTCTTATGTCCTGCTCGTCTCTCTGCCATATTCATAGATTCACACAACACCTGAGCTACGCCCACGAGTATAGATGAGATGCAATCCATTTGGAAGATTTCTCGCTCTTTCTTTACTTCCTCTCTCTGAGCAAACTAATTTTTAGTTAATCATTGCTTCTCATGGTCGATCTGATCATACAGATTAGGTGAAGGTCATAAAGTCAAGTCAACTATAATAGGCTTGTTGTGACTTGGTCCAAGTAAACGAGTAGGTCTTTTAAACAAATGATACTCGAGATATCCTCATTGCGGATCTTTCAAGTAGAGGTTTCTACTAAAATTAATAATATTCTAGTAGAAGAGTTATGCTGCCAAATGAAAAACGGTGGCATTAATTTTTTTTCTAAAATCAATTAAATCAATTTTGGTTAAAGTTCATGGTAAGAGTCTAAGAGATATGTCATAACGTTGACAATAAAAAAAAAGATATGTCATAACAAGTAACAACTCTTAATGCTTCTTCAAAATGTTGTTCGCATGTTTATGATGACCAATCAAGACCCATTATAACAAACTGGCCCATTAAGAGTCTTCTTGTTCCAAGATGTCAAAGACATTGAGCTGCCTTCTTCTACACAGTAACACAGTATCTTGAATTGTCAAATCAAGACTCCCTTGCTTATTTATTCATATCTCTCGCCCAGAGGCTTGTGCGTGTATCTATTGACTTGCTAAAGTGTGTTCTCATGTTAAGATTCTACTAAATCTAATTATGAAAGACACATGTAGCTGTGATGAATTTCAGCATAGGAAATAATACATAACCTTGGTTGGCCTTTAATGATTATCTCTCTAAGTTCTCAAAATTTCTATATGGTAATCGACCGCATGCAGGAATGGTTAACACTAGCATAATTGATCCACAGTGATTTGTAGTTAACACTTAGATCATAATACGTAATGATTCTCTGAATAAACACATCATAATAACTGAGATGAATTGATGCTCACAGAAACATTACTCCGAATGTGGTCCAGTTTCTTTATGATGGTGTCACATGAGTTTGTGGCCTCAAGAAGAAAAATACACCGAAGAGTTGAAAATAAAACAAGCTTTTCTGTTGTTAATGGAGACAAGAAGAGTATGTTCCATATCAAAAGAATAGAATAAGTCTGTTTCACCCAGAAAATGGGAGGCATTGTATGTAATAAAACACTACACTATTCCTTTTCTTAATTCAAAATATAACTAACATATATATATTTATTAATGATATATATAATAGTAGTACCACCCTTTGATTTAGTTAGGTTTTAATTACGAGTTGAACAACCCTCCTGCTTCCCTTAATCGCGTTGCTCGCAAGCAAAGCTAAAAGATTAACATAAACAAGCAAACATTAACCAAAATATCCACTATCCATGTTTTCTTGGCCATATATTCTCATTTTGTTTTATCTAAGCATATGTTGATTTCCAAATATTTTATCTACTTTCTATTATATTTACTATAAATGGTAGATGATTGGTTCATTGAATCTGAGGTGCCTTGTGTATTTTGTCTGTTGCCCATCATCCAGAACCAACTTTCACATTTCCTTTTACAAGAACATATCATTTACACATTATCCAGAGACAGCACAAGTGGCATAAAACATATGGAACTTGGTAAAATATTTTTATAGTAACGTTCTGTTGACAACCAATATAATATTATTTATTTGAGATTTAAGAACCAAGTAAATAGAAAAATAAGTAAAACAAGAGAAAGACAAGATATTTACGGAATTAAAAGGTCTGTCTTTGTCAGTGGTGCAATGAACCTTTCTTTCTCTCATCTCTCCCGCCACCCAACTAACACATCTCCGACCGTTCACGTCACCACTCTCGTTCACCAAAACCAGTGGCGAATCTACCATGGTCAGGAAGGAGGCAGTTGCCCCCACAAAAATGTAGAAATACTTGTATTTACGTAAGAAACAACAAGCTCTCTGTAGCAGAAATGGTTTCAGTCATTTGCTTGCTACCCCCAGACCCTGGTTCGATTCCTCCCCTAGCCATAAATTTCCTTTTTATTTATTTTATGTCCCCACAAAAAATTTATTCTAGATTCGCCACTGACCAAAACCGGACTTTTCTTTCTATACGTGTCGCTAATCGATCGGTTTCTGTTAATTTTGGGACCCATTAATATTCACATTTCTTTTCTTAGATTTATATATTTTAAAATATTGACGGATTCTCTCATGTTCTTGGTTCATTGCTCAATTATGTCCATGATGAGTCCTATCATAATGTTCAGTCGGAATCATGTTTTTATTTTCTGTACGACAACATTATATGTTGTGGAAAAAAAAAACTCAAAAGAAAATGAATGCACGTAGACTTTATAACGTGTTATTGTAAAATTATAATTGCAAGACCGACTGTGTTCAAAAAAAAAATTGCAAGACCGATTCTTCTCTTGATATTATTCTCAGGGAAATACAAATTTCTTTCAGCTCTGCATAACCATTTTATGGGTATATCATTTTTTTTTAAAAATAAGATGAATAATCTAGGCTGTTGTGGTTTGTATCTCCCTATGCTAACATCTACATACAAACAATGCTTTAGGTTTTAAGTTTGACCAAAAATAGTTTCTAAGATGTCTAGTCTTAAATTATTTGACTAATGATTCCCATTAAATTATAATTATTTTAGATATTATACAGGTTGTCTTCCATTTTTACAGAATATAAGAACATCCAGTTCTTTTCTTATCTTATTTATATTGATAGAATATTATTCTTATACTGAAAATGACAGAAGTTTTAATTGTTTTTCTTTTAATATCTAAATGGTATATGAGTATGATTTTAGTCCAATGTTAGAAGTTGCTAACAAGTTTGTTAATGACAAATAAATATTTTGTAAACTAAGACTTAAAATCTGAATGCGACACATATGTCTACTAGTGAAAGTCATCTAATAAAAGTATAAAACTACATTAATTTCACTAAACCGATGACCTAACTAAAATTGTGAAGCTAAACCTATTTTGTTTGACAAAAAATAAATGATTTGGTATAAGATTATTGATGATTCAACATTTATTTGTATGAAAGCTATTAAAAGCGAAAACAGACGAGCAAAGAAAAAAATACAAAAGAATTATTGAATACAGAAAAGTTGGAAAGCAGGTGTCTTTTTCTGATTTTAAAATTTCAAGAACGAAACATCTCCCCTTAATACAAAAACAATAAAATAATTAAAAACATAAGTTCTATAATGTAACTAAAATAAAGATAAATATATCTATTTAAATTGATCAAAAAAATATCTACTTAAGTAAGAACATAAATAGCAGATTTGAAGGGATTCTTGCCTCTGCATTACCTATCTCCACGTTCCTTCTTTCTTTCTTCTTTTATCTGTGAACAAAGAAGAAAAAAGAGTCTTCTTTCAACTTCTGGGTAGTTGAATCTACAAACAGTTCTAGCTGGAAAAATTAATTGAAGACAGAGACAATTTTTAAGAGGCTGTAACGAATTACCCACAATCCAGGAAACCCTGATAAATATTCCCGGGAAAGTTTTTGGTGTATCATGGGAATCTTGTCTCCATACCTTCTAATAAAGCTGATCTCTTAAATCTTTCTGTAGAAACCTGTCGAATTTTCATTTTTGTTCCAATTAAAGCTGTTTTATAGATCAAACCAATCTTTAACACCCAAACAACCAAAAAGCTCAAACCTTTACAAAGAAAATCCAAAAACAGAGCATCAATGGAGGAAGTATCACCGGCCGTTGCTATGCCTTTCGTGCCATTCCCTGAAACTCAGCAGATGGAGTTAGCAGGGATCATGTTGGGTAAAGGCTACTGCAACGGGCAATACTCAGAGAACGGCTCGTGCTCTGTTTCTGGGTCTCACGGAGGAGCTGATGAGTCTAGGAAAGTTTTGACCTCTCGGATCAACTCACCAAACTTAAACATGAAGAAGGAATCATCATCATCGTCGTCGTCGTCGGAGATAGTCGCCGGAGAAGAGATCAACGGCTCAGATGAGAGATCGAAGAAGATGATAAGCAGAACAGAGAGCAGGAGTCTGTTCGAGTTCAAGAGTGTGCCTCTGTACGGTGTGACTTCGATCTGCGGGAGAAGACCGGAGATGGAAGATGCTGTCTCCACGATACCGAGGTTCCTCCAATCTCCGACCAACTCGATGTTAGATGGTCGGTTCAATCCTCAGACGACCGCTCATTTCTTCGGTGTCTACGACGGTCACGGCGGTTCTCAGGTAAACATCGATGGATCTCCTCTGTTTAAAATTCAGATTCGATCTGACGAGTGATTGCACAAAAGCTGAGATTTTTTGTGTGTTGTGTAGGTAGCGAACTATTGCGCGGAGAGGATGCATTCGGCTTTAGCGGAGGAGATTGACAAGGAGAAGCCGATGCTCTGTGATGGTGACACGTGGCAGGAGAAGTGGAAGCAGGCTTTGTTCAGCTCGTTTCTGCGCGTTGACTCTGAGGTGGAGTCAGTCGCGCCGGAGACTGTTGGGTCAACGTCGGTCGTCGCCGTCGTATTCCCGACTCATATCTTTGTTGCGAACTGCGGTGACTCCAGAGCCGTTCTTTGCCGTGGCAAAACTGCGCTTCCTTTGTCCACCGACCACAAAGTAAGCATATATAGACTCATATAGCTATTTTCCGACAAGAACAGTTTTGGTTCTTTAGCTAGATTGGTTGTGTCAAGATGTTGAATTTAAAGATTACTGATGTATGTTTGTGTAATGTGTGTAGCCGGATAGAGAAGATGAAGCGGCGAGGATTGAAGCCGCGGGAGGGAAAGTGATCCGGTGGAACGG
>JAAMPC010000252.1:0-46150 GCA_016771965.1 Brassica carinata | reverse complement strand
CTGGAATTCGTAAAAGGCCTGGTCATGGTGGTGCTGTCTTAATGCTTATGAAGTGAATATCAAATGTTTCAGACAAAATTGCTACTCTGTAATCTCTGTTCTGTTTTGTTCTACTAAGTTCAGTTCCGTTCATGTTACTTTGAATCTCTTGCACTGACTTCATCATCTGACAATATGATGAATATTTTAAACGAGACCATTACTCATTGATCTTATTAACAACAAAACATGAATCCAACATTCTTAAAAGGATTTTAGCAAAAAAAAAAAAAAAAAAATCTTAAAATGCAAAATATCCTTTTTTGGTGATGGCCAAGTCTGAGCTGGTCCCTCCAAAGGAAGGTAAAAATCCTACAAAAGCCTTCTTCTTTAACCAATGAGCCATAGCCTTAGCTCCGAGATAGAAAAAGAGTAGGGTTAACGCTCCACCAGCAACGGCCACAATGGCTGGAAACAACCATCGTGTTCCGTGGTAATGTGGTATGGTCACCCAGGCTGCTGCAACATAAGCTGCAGCCATGAACCCAACAGAAACCCACATCATCTTGTGTGTGACCACCAGTAACCTCATCAAGGGTTTCATCTTATAAGGTATAATGCTTACCAAGAGAATAACGATGCACAAGGACGTGAACAGTGCGATATTGTTGCATATCGCAAAGACTTTAAACGCAGTCGTTTTGCCCACAGTGGATTTGCCTCTCCATGGCCCGTCTTGGTAAACGCCGCCCGGAGGGTTTATCCCACCGGCATAAGCAACTGAAGCAATAAGGACAGCAACTATAGCAATAGTATTTCTTGCATTTTGTAATGCTTCTATATGCATCTCATCTTCCAAGCCCTCACGACCTTTATCCACTGAGTGTCCCTTGCTTAGCTTTCCCTCTGCTATCTCTGATGTGTTTACTACGATTTGCCTCAGCAACTGTATTACCTCGTCCTCTTCAGAGTTTTTCCGGATCTCTGAAGGTCTAAACAGTGACCGTAATGGTTTACGGATCAATGGACTATATGGGTCTTCGACTACTTCAATGTTCTCAGATTCCAGCTCGTCTGAAGCCTCGGTGTCAAACCTTAGCCAGGTTGATAACAACTCAAAGTCTTGGGCATCATGAGGGACAAGGTGACAAGCTGCAAAACCCATTTTGTTCTTGTTGCTGATATCTACCATCTTCTTACCAATGATGTAACGAATAAGCTGTACCAATATTCTTACCAATGATGTAACGAATAAGCTGTACCAATAGGAATATGTGAGAAGAAAAAGAATAAAGAATAGAAACGAGAATCTACCGAAGCAAAGACTGAATCATGTATACATACATTTTGTCTCTGGATGACCAACATATTCTAGTATTTGGACACATATAATCTCAGACTTTTCTCCAGGTATGTTAATGCTCAAAGTTAATGTGGGATGGTTCCTAACTTAGAAGTGCTTTGGGTTTATGTAAAGAACAGGGACAAAAGAAAAGTACTCACTGGAGCACCACAAGCCACAGAGGCAGCAGTATGTAAGACAGTGTTGCCATTTTCATCTTTTTGCTGCAAAAGAAACTGGCCGTTACTGCCCAAACGCTCTGCCATGAAAACAAAGGCATCCATGTTCTTGTTTCTTGCAGCGAGATGAAAGACTGTCTCTTTCGATGGCGTGAGGGAGATGAAAGACAATGGAGCCTTGTTTAAGAACTCCTCCAGGATTACAACCGAGCCTCTGAGGACGGCCAGGTGCAGAGGTGATAAACCGTTGGTGTTAAGAGCTTTTTCCAATCCTTGTTCGACCCCTAACAATATTCTTGTCAGTTCAAGGTCTCCTCTATCACACGCATGATGCAATAGGGTTGATAGCGAGTCGCCTTGGACAGGCCAAGCTTCCTCCCTAGCTAGGCCTGGGAATCTCTCAAGTACAATCTTTGCAACACCTGACAATATAATAATCCCCACGCAATATTGAGCTAACGACAATCATACAAGATTATGTGAGACTGTACACACTAGAAATTTACAAGTGGATCCACTTGATATGGCGAAACTGAGTTCACCAAGATCAACTGAGTTTGTCTTTTCCGCAACAAGTTTGGCAGCCTCCATGGAAATGCTGCGGCAAGCTAAGTGGAGAGGTGTTTGGTTGTTGTTGTTTCGTGCGGAACACGCTTCTAATCCTGTCTCTAGCATCTGGATTACAATATCCACGTCTCCAAGGAGAGCAGCGAGATGCAACGGTGTGTTTCCCTCTGCGTTGAGGGAACAGACTAGGAAGGTCGGCGATCAATGATCTTGGAGACGATTTCTCCGTGACCAAGCTTCGCAGCCATGTGCAAAACCGTGTTGTTGAGGTGATCTTCCTCGGTTCTCTCCTCCAGCGACGAGTCTCTCTCTTCTACCAAACTCAGAAAACCTGGAAGGTCATTTTGAAGGACTGCATGGAAGATCGGCTGCATTTTTTTTTCTCGAGAAAATTAATAAGCTCAAGAGATGAGGTTATTGGAAATATACAGAAACGGGTTTGAGAATAGAGAAAGCAGAATGGTTGAGAGGATCAGAGGAGTGAAGAGATAAGAATATAAGGAGGAGAATTAACTTAAGATAAGATTGCATTTGATAATTCGATGACTTCCACAGGATATGAGTCATCTACAGTAGGGCCATGACTTGAGATAGACCCAAATCATCCAGCTGAAACTCAACTTCACGCCTGTTTTTATTTGCTGTTGTGTGCATACGTCTCTGTCTTGAAGTAAAGTCTCGACCTCAGGCATTTGTCGTCCGAACATCACCATACCGCAAGATCCTAGCAGCATCTCTACCCTACAAGGCGAATAGAGTAGTGTTGATGGCACTATGATGAGAATGAGTTAAACCGAAACTCATCCCAAGGAAGCTAATTAACTTTATTGCTGGTTCCCAAGAGATACTGAAACCAACAGGTTTGGTGGTTCTTGCGGTCTCACTGCCATAGTAACAGCTCTGAGAATCTAATAATGATGTTATGTCCACCTGATTTTCAAGAAATCTATTTAATAGCAAAGAAATAATAAACGAATCATAAAAAAAAAAAATTGGCAAATTTAGGAGACAAGCATCATTTGTACTATAAACAATGTGAAGGAATATTCTCATTAGCTGAACAATAAGAGAAAGCAAACGCACACATAGACATACGTATACTTCAGCTCCTTGCAGAATCCAACTTCCTTTCAAGGCACTCGAGAGTAATATTCTGTCTAATTAAAAAGGGAAAGTAGTTGATCCATCTTCTTACCATACTCACCAGCAAAGATGGAAGTTAAAGATAACCCGACTGTAAAAAATGCCACGTGGCTCCATTAAAGACTATACTTCTCATCCTCACCTCCGTCTCATACACAAATCAAAACTTGCCATTTCTATTGTCGTGGTTTGGTCCGGTTTGCTTTTTTCGTTTGTCGGCCTGAAAAGGTAATAATAATTAATAATTATTAGTATTAAATAAAAAATAAATATAGTAATAATTGTCTCTTGTTTAGCTCCATTTATACTAAACCATGAATGTTTGCTTCTATGTTTAGCTGTCTCAATATTTAACTTCCTTTTAATCCCTCGAGAGTATATATTCCGTCTAATTAAAAAAGGAAAGTATTAAGTATGTGATCATCTTCTTACCATATCGCTAAAATCACCAGAAGTTAAAGATAAGCCGACTGTAAAAAAACGCCACGTGGCTCCATTAAAAAGACTATATTTCTCATTCTCACCCTCAGTCACATGTTCTTCCTTCTACCTTACACGCACTCCACACTCTTTGTTCTTGAGAGACGATCTCGATTCGATCCGTGTGTTTGACTTTTTTTTCTCTTTCTGGTGAAAAGATTTGGTATCGATGGGTGTCGATTACTACAATGTGCTCAAGGTGAAGCGAGACGCCAACGACGACGATCTCAAGAAGTCTTACCGAAGACTCGCCATGAAGTACCACCCCGACAAGAACCCCACGACGAGCAAGAAAGAAGCCGAAGCAAAGTTCAAACAGATCTCCGAAGCTTACGACGTCCTCTCCGATCCCCGCAGACGTCAGATCTACGATCAGCACGGCGAAGAAGGGCTAAAATCCTCCGATTCACCTTCTTCGGCGGAGGAGACGGCGGCGAAGCAGAGGAGTTACTCGTCGTCGTCGCGTCGCGACGACTCCGAGTTTCGGTATTATCCGCGTGACGCCGAAGATATCTTCGCGGAGTTCTTTAAAAGTGCTGAAGAAGGAGTTCAGGCGAATAAGAAGGCGTCGCCGGCGAGCAAGAAGACGCCGCCGGCGGCGAAGAATAGGAAGGCGGCGGATATAGAGAGCGCGTTGGCTTGCACGCTGGAGGAGCTCTACAGAGGCGGGAAGAAGAAGATGCGAATCTCTCGGCTTGTTCCTGATGAGTTTGGGTTAGTCTGGTTTGATCTCTGTGTGGTGTTCTAAAAAATCGGTTTAGCCGGAGTTAATTAGTTCTAATCGAAACGGTTTAGGCGGTTTAGCCATACCGCCTAATCAATAATCGTCTAATTATTGCCTAACGATTTCTTGAACATTATGAGCTCCTGATTCTTGTCCTTTCTGATGATGTTTTTATTACAGGAAGCCAAAGACGGTTCAGGAGATCTTGAAGATAGATATTAAACCGGGTTGTAAGAAAGGTACGAAGATCACATTTCCTGAGAAAGGCAACCAAGAGCCTGGTGTCACTCCTGCTGATCTCACCTTCGTTGTGGACGAGAAGCCTCATCCGGTTTACACAAGAGACAGTAACGATCTGGTTTTTGAGAAGAAAGTCTCTTTGGTAGAGGCTTTGACTGGTGTCACGGTTAGCTTAACGACTCTTGACGGGAGGAACCTGACGATTCCGGTTCTGGATATCGTTAAACCGGGAAAGGAGATTGTGATACCAAACGAAGGAATGCCTACTAAAGAGCCTCTGAAAAGAGGAGACTTGAGAGTCAGGTTTGAGGTCTTATTCCCGTCGAGGCTTACTTCGGAGCAGAAGAGTGACCTCAAGAGAGTTCTTGGTGGAAGTTGAAGAGCTGAATGCTTAGTTTTTATTTCAAGATCATGTTTAACAGAGGATCAGTGTACATATATTTGATTTTTTTTTTTTTAACTTGTGTTATGAGAAAACTCTGAATAAATGAGGTTGTTCCACTGTGAGTATCAGACATCTAATAATGGCTGTCACGGACAGAACAGATCCTTTTAAGGAGAACTTTGGCTGCTTGACTCTGTGTGTTAGTGGTGAAAGAGAAAGATAAGCATATTAACTGAGTTTAACAGTGAAAGTATGTCTATGTGTGTGTTTGCTTTACCCTATTGTTCAGCTCATGAGAATACTGCAAACCATAACAATGTACTTATTAGAGAAGCAAAAGATTCACAAAAGTGAACTGTATCACATCTACTGACCTGAACAGAGATTACACACAGTAACTCTTGCCTTAAACAATCTATCTCCACTTCTCAAGCCTCGAGACAGCAGTCACAGCACACTAAACAGAGATTTTCCGACTTCTAGCTTGTATCATGACCTTCCTCACCTCTTCTGCTTCTGTCCCATATCTTTTCAAAGCATTTAAAGTCGAAAACGGCACGTACTGGCCACAGTGTTTTGAGGTTGCCGCGTCAGCCAATAGTCCGGCTCTGCCAATGAGATCAACAATGCAACCGTAATGCTCTGATGTTGGAGTGATTTTGTACTCACTACATATGGAAGTAAACAGCTGGATACTTAAGTCCAGAACCTTAGATCGAACACAAGTCGTGAGTAGAGCAAGTAAAGTGATCCCATTCAGATCATTGCAGCTTTGGCGTGTAATCACTTCTAGGTTAGGAAAGCCCACATTAACTTTAAGCATTGACATAATAGCACACTAGTTCAAGAAAATGTATATATGATTCAGTTTTGTTGTGAACAAACACAAAGAAAGAAAGAAAGAAAACTTACAGAGAAACTAGATCGAGGCAAATACCGTTTTAGGACTTGTATAGTGATTGTGTGAACGAATAATTTACAACTTCGTAGATCTGTATTTACATGGTCTCAATATCTGATTCATTTTTCATATAGTAAACCTTACATCAGCACCCATTGGTAAATAGGTTTTAAGAGTTGTGGAGACTTTACAAAATCTTCAAAGTTTAAAAAGTCAAATTATACCCAATTAGGTTTTACTAGTTTAAAAATCTCTCCTATAACACTTAAAGCCATTTTAATTACTTTTGTTCATTAATCTATGTCTTTTTTCTAAAGCGTATAAACATGACTTTTGTTTAAATTGCAGCTGATTGGTTACATTATTGGTAAGAAGATAATATATATCAGCAACAAAAACAAGATGGGATTTGCAGCTTATCACTGTTCATGTCCTTATCGTGATTCTTCTCGTTAGCATCATACATTACAAGAGGAACTTCTTGAAGAGGTTACAGGTGGACACACAAAGAATGATGTGGGTTTTTGTTGGGTTCATGGCCACTGCTTATGTTGCAGCATCTTGGGTGACCATGACGCATATGGTTGTTTCCAGCCATTGTTGCTGTTGCTGATAGAGCATTTGGCTTTGCTCTTTTCCTATTTTGGTGTTGAAGCATCAGTCATTGGTTTAAGAAGAAGTTCGTGGAAGAGTTATACCTTCCTTCGCAAGGACCAACTCAGACTTAGCCATATCCAAGATTAGTGACTAACTTTCTCGTTTAAATATTCTCCTATTGTTCAAGGTTAGTGCAAGAGATCCAAATTAATAAATCAAAAGAACTGAAATTAGAATATTTTTAACTCCCCTCTATTTTTTAAAATAGAATTTAGAATAAAATTGTTTTAATCATAGTTTATTTTTCATTCTAAAATAGAATAACATTGAAGTAAAATTCAATTCTATTATAGGGTTAATTTATTTTGAAGAGAAAGATATAGAGTAAATGGTTTAAGTAAAATTGAACAGAATCGAGATTATAGAGCAACTCTTGTCTAAAACATTTGATATTAACTTATGGAGGGTTATTGGTAAGTGAATTCTCATGAACTTTGAAAATTTTGAGATTCCATTGTTATTGGATTTCAAAAATCTTAATAGATTTCATTGTTATTGGTTTAAGAATTTTCAAAATTCATTCAAATCTCTTGTTATTCAAAAAGTCATGTTATTATTGATTCTTTAATTCTAAATAAATCTAGTGTTATCGAGATGAATTCTATTAGTTTTACTCATAAGACTTAACTTTCAAAATATCATATGTAACCATGTGATTTCAAAATCCATATGATAATTCTTAGCAAATATCTATTGCAACTTAAATCCAAATTATATGTCCAAAACTATAATTCATTACATTTTATATACCTTTACATTTCGAATATATAATTATATTTATATTGTTTTATCATTTTGAATATAATTATATTTATAAATATTAAAATTTGGATTTTTTTTTAAAAAATAGTTTGAAAAATCATTTTCAAATTTCAAAAAGAAAAAAAAATCTTTTTAAAATGGAAAAAATCATTTTTAATAAAAAGTTTGAATTTAAAACATATAATTCAAAATTATTTTAAAATATTATTTATTATTATTATTTCTTTATTACTCTTTATGTATCTATAAAACAAATTTACCTCTTTAATGAAAACTCTTTTGGAAAGTCAAATTGATGAAAATCTATACTAATATAAAGAAGTTATGATCAAATTTTATAAGTCAATGTATATACATTTTCACAATCCATATAATTTTTAAAATCTATCAACTCTTATTAAAATTCACAAACTCTATACAAATTCATCTCCCAATAACCCCCCTTCATTTAGCAACTTCATTTGTAAACCAACTAGGGTTCTCCGGTTTGGTATGGTTTGATCCAATCTTATATCGATTCCGGTTATTTTGGTATTCTTTTATTCGATTATCGGTTACATTTATTTGGTTTCGGTTTAGCCTAACCGACTCAAGAGGGTTCTTCTTCAACCTCCTCCGAGAGAGAGATTAACGGGATCGTGATAATGGAGCCGCAGAACGAAAAGCCGGGAGAAGGAGAGCGACTCGAAGAAGCGATGGGAGGGTCGGAAGAGAGTAAAGAGAAATCGGCGGAGATGAGCCGCAAGGAGAAGCGAAAAGCGATGAAGAAGATGAAGAGGAAGCAAGTGAGGAAGGAGATAGCGGAGAAGGAGAGAGAGGAGGCGGAGGCCAAGCTAAACGATCCGGCGGAGCAGGAGAAACTGAAGGCGATCGAGGAAGAAGAGGAGCGGAAGAGAGAGAAGGAGCTGAAAGAGTTCGAGGAGAGTGAGAGAGCTTGGAGAGAAGCTATGGAGATTAAGAGGAAGAAAAAGGAGGAGGAAGAGAGGCGTTGGAAGGAGTTGGAAGAGTCGAGAAAGCTTGAGGTATAGTCCTTTGGTAGCTGTTGAATCCATTGAGGATATGTTAAAGTTTGAATCCGTGACATTTGATGTACATAACCTTCTTTTGACAGGCTAGTAGGGATGATGAATGTGGTGAGGATGAGGATGGTGAATATGAATATGTTGAAGAAGGTCCTCCAGAGATTATATTCAAGGGTAATGAGATCATTCTCAGGAAGAACAAAGTGAGAGTTCCAAAGAAAACAGTAGCTCAGGTGGATGTAAACGAGGTATTTGATTATTTTCTAGGTGAATGTAACATCTTGAGTTTGTCTTTTGATATTCTTCTAGAGTTCTAATGTAGAGTTTGTTTTGAAGATTGCTGACAGGCCTACATCAAATCCTCTACCTCCTGGAACCGAAGCTATGTCAAAGTCTCAGAATGTTAGTTCTGCTCAACAGATTCTGGATAGTGTTGCACAGGAAGTACCCAACTTTGGAACTGAGCAGGTGATTGTTGTATCTCTTTATGTATGGTTCTTATGTCCCTTCTTGTAAATACACTTAGTTCTTTTTTCCTTTTTTGCTCATTTTCCAGGATAAAGCTCATTGTCCTTTCCATTTAAAGACTGGAGCTTGTCGGTTTGGGCCGCGTTGCAGCAGAGTTCATTTCTACCCCGATAAATCGTGCACTATACTTATGAAGAACATGTATAATGGTCCTGGCATTGCTTGGGAACAGGACGAGGGGCTTGAGGTCTGTTAACCGCTGTCAACTCCTGATGCTTGTATCCTGATAATAAGTAGTTCTTTTCTAATATTTTCTTGGCTTTTCATTTTCTGTGGAAATTATCATAGTCCCCTCTGCCTCTCTTTTTCTTTCTGCTGTGTGCTTTGAATTTGCGGAATTTTGCTGTTTGTTTCTTTATTATTGTTACCATCTTCTTTAACTTCCATCAGACATTGATGGATGCCCTTCAGTGGAGGTGCCTGTTTAGAACCTGGACTGGGTTGGAGTTGCAGTTCACTTTGTATCCTACTTGACTGATAGACTAAGTACGCAGTTTTTGTCTTGTATTAGTGCCCTCTTTCAATACTATAGACAAACTTACTTTAACTTGATGTCTTTGTATATTTGTAGTTATTGATTTCTAAAATATTATGCAGTCTCCCAATTGTTTGTCATTGTTTCATTTCTTGTGCTTCGAGTGTCCTCTGATTTCCTCGTGGGAGTGAGCAATATGTGATAAATGATTCATCCAATGCCCAATGCCTCATAAATGCTATTGGATCTGACATGCATATTTTCTCGCATGGCTTTGTTGCTTTAAGTCACTTTTTGTAGTTTACTCTCTCCTTCTTTTTCGCCCGTCTTCCTTGCAGTATACAGATGAGGAAGCTGAAAAATGTTACGAAGAATTTTATGAAGATGTTCATACGGAGTTCCTGAAGTATGGAGAACTTATTAATTTCAAGGTCTGTCGTTTTTCTGAACATGCAAGCCACATTTGGCTATCCGTTGTGAAAAGTAGTGGTTCCCTGCATCCCATATTATTCATTACATGAGCAACTAGAACATCCTGATCCCGTGTATGAGAATAGAACATGTTGGTAGATATGTACTGTCTTTTGAGCTTCTCTCCTAGCCTTTCTTTTCTCAAGAGGAAATTTTGTATGTCCACTTCAGGTATGTCGAAATGGCTCATTCCACTTGAAGGGCAATGTATATGTACACTACAGATCAGTGGAGTCCGCTCTTCTTGCCTACCAGTCCATTAATGGTCGATATTTCGCTGGTAAACAGGTAAACTATTTTCCTTGGAAACGGTAACCAATTGTATGGCGTTTTGTCAGAAGTCTCATTTGTTCATATCATGTAGCGTTTTGTTCACTCTATCCTGAAACAAATGAAGTATTATAAATAAGCTTTGCACGTTCCTCATTTAGGTGAACTGCGAATTTGTCAACATCTCAAGATGGAAAGTCGCCATATGTGGGGAGTACATGAAGTCGAGGCTTAAAGTATGACTCTTCATCTTGTCCATGCACTGATATTCCACCTTCTGGCTTTTTTATCTCTACTTCATGATTTCCATTACTTTTTACAGACTTGCTCTCGTGGATCTGCTTGCAACTTTATCCATTGTTTCCGAAACCCTGGCGGAGA
Source organism: Brassica carinata (assembly GCA_016771965.1). Classification (NCBI taxonomy): domain Eukaryota; kingdom Viridiplantae; phylum Streptophyta; class Magnoliopsida; order Brassicales; family Brassicaceae; genus Brassica; species Brassica carinata. The sequence goes on along the minus strand of JAAMPC010000252.1, from coordinate 35,644 downwards.
CTATGAATGGGCTGACTATGACAAACCACCTCCTAGATTCTGGATTCGCAAAATGACCGCTTTATTTGGTTATTCAGATGAATACTTGAAGCACATGGAGCGTGAATATTCAGGGTCCTTAAGTGATGTTAGATCAGATCAACCATCTGATTCACAGAGGTAGCTTAATACATATTGGAGATCCTTGCATTTTAAGGATCTTGATCTTTGAATAACATTATCAGTGTTATTTCCTGCTTAATATGGTTATGGACCGTTATATTCATGTTGTATTGATTGTTTCCATGTCAGGCAACCTTCAAGAAGATCTAGATCGAGGGAACATGATCATGTGAGGCCTTCTTATAGGAGCCGTACGAATCACAGTGATACACGGGAGAGTAGACACAAACTTAGTAGGCATGCAGAGAACCGTCATGGTGGAGATGGAACTCCTAGCAGTACGAGAGACGGTAGTGTAGAGAGAGAGATTTATAAAGAGCCACGGTATGCTAAAGAGACATCGCGCCAGGAAACCAAATGGTCTGAACACTCTCCTGGACATCGGGTGACGAGGAAAAGAATCCATGGGAAGTATTCCGATGATGATGATTCAGGAGATGACGATGGCAGGGGAGAGACTAGTCACAAACGGAAAAGCTCAAGGCCTTATGGCAGAAGAGGCTCAGATTCAGAAGTTCAAGAAGGGCTGGACGATGATCAAGAGGACGCTAGAACCCATCGGTCTAGTTCTGACAGGAGGTCAAGAAAAGAAGATCGTAGGGAAGGATCTGATCAGGAGGAGAGTCATGCACATGATAGAATTGGTGAGAAGTCGCGGAGGGAAAGAAGCAGCTCAAGATATTCGCACGAGGGAGACTCGAGTGAAAGTAGACGACATCGTCCGCATAAAAGATGTGACAATGACAGGAAAAGAAGTGTGGAGACTAGTCCACGAGATAAAGATAGAGACAAGAGCAAGCAGAGACATAGATACAAGACCGGACGAAGAAGGTCACACGAGCAGACTCCAAAGGAACCAGAGGAGATGATTGAGCGTTGGAGACCAATGTGATCATCGTTCTATCATCATCTCTTCATTTTTCTCCTTTTGTAAACTTTAGTTTCATCACATGTTTGATTTTTTTTTTTAGCGAAAGTTAAATTAAAGTTTGATGTTAAAAATAAATAATTAAAAAGGTAAACAAATGATTTTGAGTGACGTCACAAAAAAAAAAAGAAAGAAAAGAGAAACCTCGGAAAATATCTACACATTTCTCACCGTCGAAGGATAAGTTCGAACGGTATCTTAGCTGAACGACGATGACGATTGCGACGCCTTTCAGCGGGGCAGCGAATTCGGCGAAAATCGTGCTGATAACGGGAGTGAGCAAAGGTCTGGGAAGAGCCTTATCTCTCGAGCTGGCGAAGAGAGGCCACACCGTGATTGGATGCGCCCGCACTCAGGAGAAGCTCACCGCTCTTCAATCGGAGCTCTCCTCCCCGGAGAATCATCTCCTCCTCGCCGCCGATGTGGTAATTAATTGCCGGTCTTTACGTAGTCTCGTACTCGAATACTTCCGTGTGATATTTTGGTGTCGAATTGGATGGCGATTACGGGAAATGGAAGAGATCTGTTTCTGGATAATGATTGAGATTTGTTCATGATTTGCTGATATGTGAATGTTGTATCCACAAAGATTGTGTTCATACAATAAACACTTGGAATTAAATTAAGTGAACCGATTGATTCACATTTTTAGTCAGCTACGGTTTGATTTTGATGAACTGATTTGACATGAACCTTTTAGAATGATTGATGGTCTTAAGTGTAAGTTTGCAGAAATCAGATATCAGCGTTAAAGAGATGGCACACACAATTATGGAGAAGAAAGGTGTCCCAGATATCATAGGTATGTTTGGAACCTTCTTTTTGACACTTTTGTGTTTTCAGTTTCTAACTTCTCCCTCAAGGTTAACAGTTTCGAAGTTGAGGTCATGGTATTATTTTTGTTAACGGTAACTATCATTTGGTTTAGAGAAGTCATTAGATTGTTCCTAATGTGGTTAAGATTTCATCTTTGGTTATTATTTTCTTAGGTACATTAATCAATATTGCCTGAAAAAAAAAAGATGGGAAAATTGTGGTTATTATATCGTGAAAACTATAGTCGGATGATTGTCTGCTCTTGAGTTCATCTAATGCTTACTTTCCTATGGATATAAATATTTGGTTTTCCCTTGAGTTCGTGAGTATTCTAAAGCAGTGCTTTAACCTATCTGCCGTCGTATTCTTCGTTGACATTCAATAAGTCAATTCTTTTTTTTTTTCTCAAGGGTGGTATCTGTGAAAAATTTAGTTTTGATGGTTGCATGATTGTCCTCTCCTGCACGTCCCATAATTATTGGGAATATTGTTTGGCATCATTTTTCACTGTGATTTTCTGTAGTTTTTGATGTTAGTAAAATGCACGTTTCAGTTAACAATGCCGGTACTATCAATAAGAACAGCAAGATTTGGGAAGTCTCTGCAGAAGATTTCGACAGTGTTATGGATACAAACGTTAAGGGAGTGGTAAATGTACTGCGCCATTTCATCCCTTTGATGCTCCCACGGAAGCAAGGGATTATTGTTAACATGTCTTCTGGATGGGGGAGATCTGGTGCTGCACTGGTGAGTTTCATTCATCACTTAATTGAATCACGAGCTATTATCGTATGTTTGTTCCTCATACATGGAAATGAGGAAACACGGGCGAATTGATAAAATAGATGGTAGGGAGAGACAATAGCTTCACCTGAAAGGTTTAAGCAAATTACTTGGTTGGATCCCCTTTGTCATAGTCTATTACAAGATCATTGTAGATAACTTTATTCTGATAGTCTCCTTCTGTGCTCCTAGTGAGGTTAACTTTTGAAAGCAAAACTGAATCTGCAGGTTGCACCTTACTGTGCATCCAAATGGGCTATCGAGGGTTTAAGCCGATCAGTGGCAAAAGAGGTTGCTGAAGGAATGGCAGTGGTTGCATTAAATCCAGGAGTGATCAACACAGAATTGCTCACTTCCTGCTTTGGCAACACAGCTTCCTTGTATCAAGCTCCTGATGCTTGGTAAGCAACCCCCAACCTCCTCACGACATTGACATATTTTTTTAAAGTGTATTCACTTTCCCTTTTCAGTAAATAAGAAAATTAACGTTTCATTATAAGCTAAAAACAGTTCTCTTAATTCCGAGTCATAATCATGCGCTGTATGGTCTCTCCTAAACCTTTGATGTGGGATGGAAATGTAACAGGGCTGTGAAGGCTGCAACGATGATTCTGAACCTTACAGCGGGTGATAATGGTGGATCTCTTACTGTCTAACTACTAAATTAAACTTTTCTTTTCAACTTGAGTGATATGGTAAGGAGCTTCTTCAGTAGAAACCTTTGATTCATTTTTTTTTTGTAACCAGAAATTTAGCATAGTTACTAGGTTCTTAAGTCAACTAAACTACATTTTTTTGTAACGTTTTCGCTGAAGTTAGTTTTAGTCTTTTAGATAAATAAAGAAAGTTTGGAGGACGTAGTCAGAGCGTAGGATCCATTTAATGATCAACAAAACTGAAATATCTTAGAGGGCATTTTATCCGATATCTGAACCCGATCCGAAATATCTGAACTGAAATTCGAATCGAAGTAGCAAAATATCCGAATGAGTATTGAATTAAAAGAGATTGGATATCCGAATCTGAACGGATAAATACCCTTAATCCTATATTCCTTGTTTTATTTTTCTAATTTTGTTCAAAATATTTATATTGATTATGCATGTGGTTCAAAATTAGATACTATACACATAATTGCAAGAAAAGTGAATTTTTCTTCACTTAAAATGTTTAAAATGCTTGTCAAAATTTTTGTTTCATGCATTATCAAAAATTACATCTAAAATTTAAAAACAATAATCAAATTAGTGTTTTTTATTTTTAAAATATTATCTTTAAATCTATTAATCATTCAGTCTATTAAAAATAAAAAATCAGTTAAGTGAAAGTTATTTTTTAAATATAAAAAACTTGAGAAATGAAGAATATAATTTTTTTCCAAAATCTAAAAATCCGAAAATCTGATTCGAAATAACTAAACCCGAACTAAAAATATTCGAACCCAACCTCAAGTACAGAAATATCCGAATGGTAACTATACTCCTATGCCGAAGTATCAGAAAATTTGAAATACCCGACCCGAATTCGAACGGGTATCCGAACATCCACCCCTACTTAAACCCCCAAACTGATTACATCTAACCGAACCAAACCCGAAATGCCGACTCTGCACCTAGCTTAGTCTGTTGATTCGAGTTGTTATAGAAAAGTTTTAGTCAGTCTTAGCATTAACTTTTTTTAGTTGTAAGATTTTTTATTTTATTTTAGTAAAATACCGACTACCAATCTTGTTAGTCAACACACAATACGTTTTTCTAAATAAACATGCGCGTCATTAATGATTGCGTGTCTGTTGAAGCTATTTGTGAGAAGCCTACTTCAACATCGTGTCATAGTTGTGAATTTCACTATTTATTGCTAAATGTTGCATTTCACTATTTAAAGAATGTTACAATAATTTAACCCAAAAAAACATTTTACAACGAGTGTTGCAATTTTTGAAGACAGAATTTTATCGGGAAAAGAATTTGTGAGTTGTGAATTTCATTAAATGCATATTTGTGAGAAGCCTACTTCAACCTCTAGCATGAACCATATAGAATCATGCTAGTGATTCGGTTTTGGACTTGCTTATCTATGATTCTTATAAGAACCGAGGTTGAAGTAGGCTCCTCACAAATATGCATTTAATGAAATTCACAACTCACAAATATCAGTTTTTTTTTTTTGAAACCGTAATTGATTTGAGAATCCTAATTAAATGACACCTCTAAGTATTCAAACAGGTGTCAATTTTGCCAACAAAATAATTTCTTTGACTCGCTAATATAGAAAAATAATTAATATTAAAAAACTTTCAAAGACCAAAAGTTAGTATATAATATACTTCTCTCTAGTATCCAGCAAACTAAGATATTTTATCAACAAGTTTCACCGAAAAATACTATGGGTACTACAAAACCTTTGATGACTTGCTTACTCGCCATAATATTAGCAACTTCCTTGTCTAATCAGGACGTTTTGGTCTCAGGTATGTTTTAAAAAATAATAAAACAATAGCTAACCATGTAGAAATCGTAGTGCCATCCGTTAGCGTCTATATAGACACAGTCCTGTATGGACATGGATTCCAATATTACATCGTGTGGACATGTTGTACTGTTTTTAGCGATATGTTATATAACGATATATTAGGAACAAATGTGTTATATACTTATATCCAATATAATTAATTATTATTTATGTCGGTTTGTGTAGGTGTAGAGATCCAAAAGTTCTCATATGACCACTGCATAACTTTGTGTACGGATACATACGCATGGTATGAATGTCAACATGACTGTTCCATTTTCGGCTACAAAGGTCTGGGGGAATGTGCTTCTCCTTCTCCTAAAGAGCCTAAGCGATGTTGTTGTCAACCTTGATAGTTGATACAGTATCATTCTCTCTTAAGCTGTCAGACTTATTTTGTGTTTCGTATTTATTAATAATAATTACAATAAAATAAAGCAAAACAAACCAAACCAAAGATTGCAAGTCTTACAAGATACAAACAGGTAAATGATCTAAACCAATAAAAACAAAAGGAAACCAAGATACATAAAAATATGGTTCAACATAAGATTTGCTCCTCCAGACTTTATCTGCTCCGGTCCCCCGTAATAGAAAAATGTATTGTTGAGCTTCTTGGCACGGTAGTCAGGGCTAGTTGCTGCTAACGCGAGATCTTGAACTGGCTCAAAGTTCTTTCGGAAAGCGCTATCTGGAGATTGCTCATGTAAGCGGCTTTTCCAATTCCGCAAGAAAGACAACCGGACCCCATCTGCGTTGATGTGTGCCGACCGAGGGAATGTCCGTTCACAATCTCGCCACCCCATTCCACTTTTTCTGCAAACTCGGTCTGGAGGGTGAAGAGTAGTGCCGGCCAGTAGCCTAACGGTTCTAGAATACCATGGCCCATGATGATACCCAGCCACCAACTTCCGAGTTTTTGATCCTATATTTATGTTGTTTATTAGTTACAAAATTATGTATAGTAATTTGTAAAGTATATTCTAACCTTCCATATTCTAATGGTTAGCTCTACTTGGGTGCCTCCGGATATCGATGTCTGAGTAATAGCACCTCCTACCAGGATTTTCTTGCTGGTTTGTACAAAACCACCGCATCTAAGATTATAACATCCCGTCTGGTTGTACGTATCCGTCTATAATGTATACACGTAAACGTATTAATAAAAAAATGTAAGAAATTCTATACGAATTAAAATTTTAAGAGAAACGTACTATTATGTTTTCAAATTATGATGATATACGACTTGAACATGTAACATAGGTAACTAGTTAATGGTAACACATAGTATTTTGATTTTCGGTAAGACTGAATAAAAAAATACATTATTAGTTTGTTTGTTAAATACATTTCAATTGTCACAACTAGCCAGTATTATATTAATATTTATGACATTTATTTATTGTTATTATACTTTAGACTTTTAGTTGGTAACGTCTTGAATTTAAGAGATCATATTGAAAAAGAATCAAATTAGTACCGTCCAGTAGATGAAAAATAAAAGGCTATTAAGCAAAAATATGGTTAATTAAATTGTTAAGGTGACAAAACTATTATCGAAGTGGCCAGCCCAACCTAAAGTAATTGCGTTTGTCAATTAAGCCCAAAAATAAAAGGCTATTAAGCTCAACAATAAAAACAATAGGCCTGTTCAAAATACGTGCCGTACGTTATATATATATATTCCGGTTGTACTTCATTTTGTTTTCTCGTAATTTCAACAGAAAACATTTTTCAAAACAAAGTTTATATGATCATATATTTTTACTAACTATATGATCTTATATTTAAGTAATAACATTATTTTAAATGAACGTAGGGTAATTCAGGTCCGTTCCATATTGGTTTGGGGTATTTTCGTACATAGTGTACAATAAATTATTCAAAATGTTAAATTTACTTCAATTTGGTTAAATATTACATGAACCTTTTACCTCATGATCTTTATTGACGTCCCTGGGGTCTGGAGTCTCGTTGGGATGTGATAAACGTCTTTGAATTGGAATTGATCCATCGGGGCATCCAGTTCCAATCGAGTGTCATACTTGCCACTTATAGTCATTCTCTGCTTCTTCCTTCGCCCAATACGTTTTGACCACCGGTGGTTCCTGTACAAACGAAACAAAAAAAATTAGTTTCTTCATCTAAAGTAACAATTAGACACTATTGTTATGTTATGTTACAAAAAAAAAATGACACTATTGTTATGTTATTTTGCTAGCAAATTGAATTTCATCAAAATTTTATGTTGTTGATATAAGGCCCAACTCTAAGAAGTCACATGGCTGTAAATCAAAATCTTATTACAAGGCCCAATATTCTAAATTTCTTAATAAGAAGGCCCAAAATGTAACTCTTCCTAACAAGCGACAGAAAATAATAAGAGAAAGTCCTATAAAAAAGAACATGTGAAATAATAGTAGCAGATCACGTGTCTTTTTTCTTGGGTTCAGGGATTAGTGTGTGAGCTTTAAAATATTGTTGACGAATAAAACATGCTTCATGGTATGAAACTAGTACGTGAGGTTGTTAATCTTGAAATTCGTCATACATCTTTTGTCGGATTACAGTCCATCTTTTATACTTCCTCTGTTTTTTAATGTTACATATTTTAAATTTTTTATATATTTTAATAAAACACATTAAATTTGCATAATTTTTGCGTGTATTTTTTTTTACAATTTTAAACCAATAATAATTCAGTAAGTATAATTAAATTTTTTGAAATTTGCAATTAGTTAATAAAACATGTCTTGGAAATGTAAAAAATGAATCTTTTTAAAACAAATTTTTTCCTAGAATATGTAATATAAAACATAAAATCAGAATTTCTAAATAAAAATGAGAAGAAAGGAAAAGACCTCAATTTGATGGTGTTTTAGAAGAGGATGTCGAAACGCGGGCTGATCATATCTCTTGATGCAATCAATAACATCACCATCCGGGCTCTTTAGTTTCATGAAAAGAATGGAAAAACGTTATTATATCCCTTAAATTAAATGTGAATAACATCAAAAACATGCAAGAATTAATATTTTAGCAAAAAAAAAAACATGCAAGAATCATAAAATCTTACGTTGATAATTAGAGTCGGCGCTGGGTTTGAAGCTCTTGTTGGGACGCAGAGACAGATAAGTACCCACAAAGCCAACATCTTAAAAAAAAGAGAAAAACTTATCACTAAAATAGTCAAGCTTACAAATAGAAGTCTTCAAACCAGAGCATTAGAACAGAGACGTCAACGAAAATTGCAACATCAGTGAGAATAAAGAAATCAAGTAAACAACTCCAGCCAAGTTCAAAAAGGATATCTCAGTGAAAGACTCACCTTGCGATCTGGAAAGAGGAGTTAGCCTATACCGAGCAGTGTTCTTAATTTCTTCAATGATAGTAGACACAGGCCTAGCTGCTGAGGAATGGAGCCTTTTGTTTCTTTCCTTCCAAATTGAGTAGATGGAAGCTTGAAAACTCAACTTGAGATCAAATTGGAGTTTCTATTAACTGTCGGATCTATCAACCATCTCAGAGCATTTCCAACTCATCATCACGAGTTCTCTTTTGAAGTTCTTCAACCCCTGGAGTTAATATTACAAAGAAACTTCAGCAATATCTTTAACAACAAAAAAAACTTCAGCAATACCCTTAATAATTTATATCACAGAGAAAACAAAAGTTTGTTTACATTAGGCATGAACATAATTTTGGCAATGGTTTTAGATCGTTATGATTTTAAGTAACTCGTATTGTATTCATTCCTATAATGTCTTGATGCTGATTTTTGTTTTCGAATAAGATCCCCTTGTTAGGAGAACTTTTATAAATAAACTTTTATCTCACGTGTGATTCACAACTTTGTCATTTCCTATGTGTCAATACCACATTCTACTTCATAACATTTTTTAAATAACTCTCTTTGGCCTAAACTAATTACATGTCATGTCATTATCAAAAACATATAGTATATATTTTATTTTATGCATCTTGATTCTAAACATTTATCATAAGTATTTATTCTAAGCATCTTGCCAAAAATATATAGTCTCATTTCATGAATATGTTCACTAAATTTAGAATATTGAAACTTTTTATACATCAATGTCACAATCCTATTGTATAAAATGTAAACTCTATAAATAATATTAACATCCATATCACCAAAGAAAAGAGGTTTCTTATTTTAAAAGGCACTCTTTGATTTTATTTTGACCCCTGCGCCTCTTTCTCGATATACAAACATTTGAGAACGACGAATCCATTTCTCTGGTTTTTAACTGGTTTGATCATTTGTTTTTGGGTGAGAGGAGACAAAATATTCATGTTTTTGTCTTTAACTTCATTTCTTTACTATTGAATTTGCAGTGTAAATCATTTTTTTGATAATCCCAAATAATTCTTGATATATATCACTATGAAATCCACATTTTCCAATAAGAAAAGTTTGATAGAAATTTTACAAATGCTATATCCAACAACCTTGGATTTGTAAGAATTTTTATAAATACCAATATCCAATTTTAGATATAAAACAAAAATTCTATGAAACCCTCAGTCTCCCGGTTTTTCTTTTAGATTCTAATACCGGTAAGATGAACCACTCTGTGGTGGTGCTGGTGGCAGCCGATTCGGGGTGCTGCGGCGGTTGCTACCAGAGCTTGATGATGGTGCATCTCCGTTCTGAGCAGGATCGCTGTAGCGGCGGCTGTGCCCACCTGATCCGTACCTTGACAATGAATCCGAGGCTCCATTAGCAGCTGAGTTGAAGGCATTCATCCAGTCATCCCCTGAAGAACCTCCACTGGTTCTTGGGCTACTCTCTGCCGGTCAATGAAAATTAAAGTATCAAACCAAGCCTCTATATTCATTCAAAGGAAAAAAAAAACGAAAAAGGTTGGATGAATGTACCAGTTGCACCGTTGTCAGACCAACTTGAAGCAGCAGCAGCTCGGTTGTCATGAATGCTAAGCTGCCTCGTGAGCGTAGAAAGAAGAGAAGATTGTTTCTGGTAACGCTCTCTTCGTCTTTTGACGTTCTGATCCTCTTGAATAAGAGACTCGATCCTCTCATTGCCTATTGCACTAGAGATCAAATACAAGAGAAGGCAGATAAGCTCACTCGCAACTGAAATGAAATTCTTCACAAGGAGGGGGAACGATATTGAACCTGATGGAACTGTATAGTTGATTCAGCATGTCTTCTTTGGATTTCTCCACTTGACAGAGAACAACAGCCTGTTGAACTCACGTTGCTTAATATTTGTAAGAGATTAAGGGATCTTAGTATAATAAATTAAGCATAGCCCACTTTTGGAACATTGGCTGCAAGACTGTTAAGGACAGCTTCAACGTAACCCCGCACTTCTTGGGACATCCACCGGAGTTCCTCTTCTGGATCGGCTGGTTTCCTAACCATCTTATCCTGAAATACAAACCAGATAACACCATAAGTAATCAGTATCAGGGATATCGAGCATAAATGCCTAATAAGAAAATCCCAAAACGTCACTTCTGTCAAGTGTAAAAATGTTGACCCTTATATAGCAAAAAGTTCCAACAAAAAACATTTCGGCAACCATTTCCATGTTCACTAAGACATAATAAACTTCTTTTCACTCTTCCAACAATCTTTTAAGTTCGTCAAAAAACATAACTAGCGTAGATTTTAAGGACGGAAAATAAGAAAGATAAAAATTAAGCAAAACAAGTTGGCCATGATGACTTACAAGAGAACCATCTGAAAAACTCTGTCTCATGGAAACATTGCCTACTTGCCTCCTCGAGCCTGGATGACCTTTTGCAACTTATTAATCCATTCGTTTTATCAACTACACTATCAGCCTTAAGCACAAGGGCATTGTGAGCTGCAACATAATCGTGTTTTTGAGGAGGAAAAGCTCGTAAGTGCGCATATAGGATTACGAATTTTAAATTTTGACAATGATTGGTTCACGTACCTTTTAATACAGTCTTATAGGGAACCTTGCAGGTTATCTTAAATACAAGACCTGGTCCTTTTGAATCAGGCCCGTTTGCCTTCTTGTCCTTCGAACTCTTTGACTTTTCTACTCCTTCCTCGGGAATTTCTTCAATAGTGCATTCCTGTGTGGATTAACAAAGTTTATAAGAAAGTAATATTAGAAAAACATGGAAGGAAAATAGTTATTTCTAGAGCATCCACATTGTCTCATCGATAGTAACAGTAAAATACAAAATTTGAAGTATCAGTAACACTGTGAATAACAAGGTCAGTATGAAACCTCCAAAGTGATAGTGCCCCGGAAGTTTCTTTCTTCTTGCTTTTTGGTATAGCCCAGCTAAAAAAGAAAATGTTAAGCCAATAAGTGATTACAGTGCTTCCTCTTCAGCAAATATTTGGATCAACACCACAACGACATACATTCTAAACACTAACCTTTCCAGTTTTCTCATTCAGAACAAACCATCGCCTACTCCATCCATTTGTTTTTGCACTTTTCTTCATCAAGTACCCTACATGAAAGAGTAATTCTTTGTCATCGACCATGGAAGTTGGTTCTATCGAGGCTTAAGTGATAAAGACGAAAAAGACACAAAAAAATCATGCACTTAAGACTACAGAGTAGCTTTGCAGCATCTAAATCATGTATGGAAAACCGAGTAGGGGAAGAATGAAGAGTTTCAGACAGTAGACGTATATTAGGATACCAACCTGCTGTTATCTCTCCCTCAGGTCCAGCAGTTTTCAGACCAGAGACCTCCGGCGTCTCTTTATCTTGCGGACTAGGTTTGTCTTTCATTGATTTCATGCTACCACCAGCTATGGGCCCATCTGGCTGAGGACTAGAAGCCTGATAAACATGCAGGTATGAGAATTTCTAATTAAGTACTTTCATGTAAGTTCATTCAAAACCATAAACAGCACTTTCCACTACGTGGATCTAAATTATTTAGGAATGAAAACGCACCCTGCTTAAAAGAGACTGCTCAGCATCTTGTCCCTTTTTCGAAGATCGGCCTTTAAGCTCGTCCTCGCGACGTTGTCTTTCCATTCTGATGAAGTCAATGCAGTGCATCGTCAGAAAGACAAATACTTTTGAGTCATAAACCATACAAACAACAAGTCAACAAGTCAACAAGCACGTGAAATTGTAAAGTCCACAATTCTGGACTTGCTCAACAAATGTGCAGCTACAGAAATATGACTACTTGGATACAAAAGTCCAGCCATAGAGATCATAAAGAAGCATGCTGAAGCGACCTTAAACATCCTGCCAGCCAGGCTAATAAGTATACAAAATCTCCCCTCATAAAGCATGGTAACTTTACCGTTATGGTATTATCTCACAGGCAAGAATAACAAAACCATAAAAGATGGTTGACAAAGAAGCATAAGAAATAAATGGAATATACCAATGTCATAAGCAAATACTCCTACTGAGGGATACAACATTACTAGTGAAAGCATCAAAATCCTAAATTCTCTATCCACAAACGAAGCAAAAAAAAGCTAAAGAAATATGAACTCAACAGCAAACACAATGAGGGATCAATAAGTCTGAGTACACAGCCATTAGAAATACAAAATAAAATTGAAATGAAAGGTAAGACGGTATACCTCCTTTGCACAAGACGGATAAAATGTTGAGGTGGTACAAAAGCGTTCCATATCAACTAGTGCAACCACCATTTTCTTGGCTTCATTCTTAAAACCGTCAAGTGCTGCACTTGCTATCGCTACAACCTAGTTGATCATTAGTTAGGAAGGAACAGCTATTATCGACATGATAAAATGTTACTGAATAAAATGCCAGCAAACATTACTACCTCTCGCTTGAAAGGAGGATATCTACGAGTCCAGGTGTAGCATTTGCAGAGGCTGAGACTATGTCCACAAGAACTCGGTGGACCTATCCAAAAGTTAAGGCCATATTAGCTCAAAAGAGAAATAAGACAAAACTGAGATCTGGATGCATGATTTTTAGAGTAGGAAAGAGATATTAAGACTAATATACACTAGATAAGAGCATTAGAACTAGAGAAAACTAAACAAAACTCTTAGCACCATTCAGAAGAACTGAAGTGTCAAAGCGAGACGAATGCCATAAATTGCTGAAATTCAATACTACTGCATGTACCTAAAAGTAAAAGATTAAATAAATAGGCAGACCTCATCAACACAAAGACGCGCGGGATCTTTAGCCATCTCAAGAACAATCTTTATCAACGACCTCAACCCTTTCTCTGGAGATATAAGATAAGGTTGATAACCATCTGCTTCAAAACAACCTGATATATTCAAAGACCATTCTGTTAAATACAGTCTCGAGCAGAAAATTTAGGAAAGAAGAAGACACACACCCTTTTAACATTGTTCAAGTCAAAATGTCTGTCCAATGGAAGCTGCTTGATTCGGTTGGGGAAATTTCCTTCAAAACTTGCAACAACTTTCCAACCACTTCCCTGAACAAAAAAAAAATTGTTAGCGTTCACCCAGTTCCAATAGGACTTCAGCATGAACAAAAAACATACAAGTACAAAACATGTAATCCAACCCCTCAGGGAGCTTATACACAATATAATGTGATCTAACTTCCCTAAAAATCTGAAATGGCTGATTGCTGATATTTAGACAGTTCCTCATTTGCACGATATTTGGGATTTCAGACTAAAGTTTAGTTTACTTATGAAGAAAAGTACTTACTTCGCCACCAGCCAAATGGAGAAAATTTTTCCTCAAACTCACGGCAAAGCTCCAAAGCTATAGCCCTTGTACCTTCAGCACTGTCAACTAGTTGTTCTCCAACCTCGCTAGCTCATTCTGCACCATTTGAGACTTACCCTGGAGTCTGTACAAAGAATTAGACTAATCAAACAAAAAGACGCCTAAATGTAAGAGACAACTCAGACAAGAAAGCAGCTCGGGAAAATAACCATTTTGCCTGTCTTACACCTAAATGCAGTATCTACATAACTTAGTTATAATAACTAGCGTCACAGATTAATAGGTGAAACAATTGGTACAACTTTCACTTTATCACATTAATGAAGAAAGAAAATATAGAGAGAGCAATACCCAGACAAGATATTTGGAAGCCTGAGCTTCATTCTGCTTCGTATCTGGCTAGCAAGGGTTTCTACCAAGGCATTTCTGCCAAGCTTACTTTGTGGAGCCCCAGTCAAATTTTATTAAGACTTTCACTCTCAGCACGCCATGCGGTTCTAAGGAGTTCTCACCACTTCCAGACTGTGCTGCTGATGCAATTGAAACGGATTGGCCAATAAGAGCAACCCATGGGATGTCAGTTGTTTTTGGCGGTCCTTGATTTGAGAGAAGAGCCTGAACCGCTGCGAGGGCTTTCGCGTTCCCTTCAGCCTGGTCAATTTTACAAATTATGCCCACTGTCCTAGTGCCTAGTAAAGTAACAGCCATTAGTGAGGATAAAATATAAGAGAATTAAGAAAGCCACATGTACTCACTTTCTGGATCATGCTCCTTCGCAATCTTCAGGGCTCGAGATGATGAAATTTCAGATGCCTGGCTAGCAGGGATTATAACCAGAAGTATGGCATCATTGTGTTACGCATATTCAGCAATCTTGCAAAGAGATCCAAAAACCAAAAGTTTCAATAAGAAGTTAAGGACAAACATGATAATGAATACATGTAAGCATTTCAGCAGGAAGTCCAAAGCTCACCATTGAATCATCCACAATTCTCTGGTCCAGTCCAGGCAGGTCAACTAATTTCAGTGGTGGAGCTGAAATATAAAGGGCAAAATTAATATGTAATGATGGTAACAGAAAATTTAACAATAAGACAATGCAGGTCATATGTACTATTTAT
The DNA here is from genome assembly GCA_016771965.1 of Brassica carinata. NCBI lineage: Eukaryota > Viridiplantae > Streptophyta > Magnoliopsida > Brassicales > Brassicaceae > Brassica > Brassica carinata. The sequence goes on along the minus strand of JAAMPC010000252.1, from coordinate 20,626 downwards.
TTTTAAGCTCCATTAGATATATTATATGATACCAACCAACTAACAGCTTAAAGCTCTAAAACAGTGCAGTAGATTGTATATGGGATGAGGGTGGCAACTTATTACATCTGACCAGTTCACTAATATCAAAGGCACCGAACTTACATTAACTAAGGATGTGCTACTTTAAGGGTAGATAGGCTTGCCACTAACGATTGTGCAATTAATCAGGACGTTTTGGTCTCAGGTATGTTTTAAAAATAATAAAACAATAGCTAACCATGTAGAAATCGTAGTGCCATCCGTTAGCGTCTATATAGACACAGTCCTGTATGGACATGGATTCCAATATTACATCGTGTGGACATGTTGTACTGTTTTTAGCGATATGTTATATAACGATATATTAGGAACAAATGTGTTATATACTTATATCCAATATAATTAATTATTATTTATGTCGGTTTGTGTAGGTGTAGAGATCCAAAAGTTCTCATATGACCACTGCATAACTTTGTGTACGGATACATACGCATGGTATGAATGTCAACATGACTGTTCCATTTTCGGCTACAAAGGTCTGGGGGAATGTGCTTCTCCTTCTCCTAAAGAGCCTAAGCGATGTTGTTGTCAACCTTGATAGTTGATACAGTATCATTCTCTCTTAAGCTGTCAGACTTATTTTGTGTTTCGTATTTATTAATAATAATTACAATAAAATAAAGCAAAAACATCGCTTTTTAACAAAACATTGACATTTAAAAAAAAAATGGATTCGCTTGAAATTAGTTTCTCAGAACTCCGAATCATAATCCTTCCGATGTATGATCTCTCATACGTTTCCTTTTTAACGGATTGATTGCCTGGAACCCTACCCTAAGCCTTTGACGTGGGATGGTAAATGTAACAGGGCCGCGAAGGCTGCAACGTGATTCTGAACCTTACAGCGGGTGATAAATTGATAATGGCCGATCTCTTACGGTCTAACAACTAAATTACACTTTGCTTTTTGACTTCAGTGATATGGATAAGGAACTTCTTCAACAGAGCCTTTTGATTTCAGGCTTTGATAGTTTGATTCATTTTTTTGTAACCAGAAATTTTAGCATAGTTACTACGTTCTTAAGTTCAACTAAACTACATTTTTAAACGTTTTCACTGAAGTCAGTTTTAGATAAAAAGTTAGGAGGATGTAGTAAGAGTATAGGACCAATTGATGATTAAAAAAAACCCGAAATAACTTAAACCAAGCTAAAACTAAACCGATTTGCATCTAACGAACCAAACCTGAAATGCCAACCCTTCACCTTTAGTCTGTTGATTCGAGTTGTTGTTAAAAGTTTAGTTAGTCTTAACATTACCAATCTTGTTAGTCAAACACTGTGACAGATCCAGAAATATGTTTGACTGGAGGCATAAATTAAATCTATTAATTTATAACAATAATTTTGTTAAATAACAAATAATATTTTAACATCTAAATAACAAGCAGATTTTTTCATCAAATTTGTCGCAAAACTTTCAAATGTGTTGAGGTTGCCTTGAAGGTTCTTAAGACTTATGGTGAAAGTTATTATACATTTAGTCGATCATTGATTGAAAAATCATCTAACAATAATGATATCCGGATAATTGAAATATTACTTAACTTATTAGAGTTTGAGTTTATAACGATAATCAACTACTAATTAAAATATCCAACTAACAATAATATTGTCCAGATAAATATTTAAGTTAGCCAAACCACTAATATAATAATCAGTTAAGATGTAAAATATTCGCATAAATTAGAATATAACCATCTAAAACGAACATAGGTTTGTTGGATGTAAAATATCCGGACACATTATAATATAACCATCTAGATCGAAAGTTGGTTTATTTCTTCCTCTTATGAGCATTCATAGGGATAATAATATAATTTTATCATGTTTCTCTCTCCAACTTTTATTGTTTTTTTATTTGTGCAAATTACATTATTTGGTATTTTCCATGCAAATGACTCTAAAAAAAATTTAATTGTAGTTTTACATTTAGCCAAAGTTTTAGTCTGTTATACAAAAGCAAAAACAAGATTGCCACTCCTTCACTGATTGATGATGTGCCACAGAGGATTATGATTTCACATAATACAGTTTCTGTAAAAATAATTATAAAGATTTTTGTTTAATATCAATTTAAATTCAAATAAACTTTATACCATATTACCAAATATAATTACAGAACTTTTCAATAATGAATTATGCATTTGATGAAATTCACAAACGTCAGATTTTTTTTAAACAAAACTGTAACTTATTTGATAGTCCCAATTAAATGACACCTACAAGTATTCAAACAGGTGTCAAATTTGCCAACAAGATAATTATGACATTTGTGAATTTCATCAGATAAGTTACAGTTTTTATATATATAAATATGCTTCTTCTCTTTAATATCCCATGGCTGCGGGATATGAGTTAAAAGGCGCAAGACTTAGAATGTCTCTTTGTTATGTTACGTCCATCTCTAGAGGTCACATGGCTCTAAATCAAAACCTGACACTTACAAGGCCCAAAATTCTAAATTTCTTAATAATAAGGTCCACAATGTAATTGTTTAGCGTCAGAAATAATAGGAGAAAGTCCACACAAAAAGAACATGTGACTTAGGGATTAGTATGTGAACTTTAAAATATTGTTGACCATTAAAACATGCTTCATACTATGAAACTAGTACGTGAGGTTGTTAAGCTTGAAGTTCTACATATAACTTTTGTCAGATTACAGTCCATCTCTTATATTAATTTCTGGTAAATGTCAAAATCAAGATTTTGTAGAACATAAAATCAGAATTTCTAAATTGAAAATGAGAAGAAAGGGAAAAGACCTCAATTTTCTGGTGTTTTAGAAGAGGATGCCGAGATGCGGGCTGATCATATCTCTTGATGCAATCAATAACGTCCCCGTCTGGACTCTTTAATTTCATGAAAAGAAAGGATAAACCTCAGTGTATTAAATTAAATGTGGATAACATCAAAACATGCATGTTATAAGATAAACCAAATCTAATAATCAGACTTAGATAAGAGTCATAAAGTCTACGTTGATTGTTAGCTTCTCCTTAATTCATGCATGTATCTTATTTGTGTAATAATAGGCTTAGAGTAGTTCAACAATACTACTATATAATATATACATATTATATATATATATATATGATATTGGGTTTTTCATTAGTTATAAATCGTATAATTTTTGTTTTTATTAACCAAAAAAATATCAATAAAATGAGAAAGAGAGTCATGGCCCAGCAAGCACCAACTCAGTTCTGTATAGTAAAACTAACAGTACTAAACACAAATGTATGAATCATATTAGTAACTACCAGGACCGTAACACCATATCTGATTATATGTATCCGTTTATAATATATGCACATAATAAAATAATTGTTAAGAGTAAAAATTAAGCTATTTTTTAGTTAGGAGAATATTAACATAAAAATAAGGAAAAATAATAATTATAAAAGCATGTTTTTAGCAATAACAAAGGAAAAATAAAGAAACATATTTACGAAAATGTGATTAAACTTAGAATAAAGTGTGTTACAAAAAACTGAAAGAACAAAAAATAGTTCATAAGCTTGAACTTGAGTTATAAGGAGCACTATAAAGCCTCTTAAGCTGAATTGCTGAAATATAACTTTGATATATATTTACATTTGCACAAAAACTATGTTAATTAGTCTGTGGAATAATTTCTTATAGTTTTGTGAAATATCATATGACTACTGAGCTTGTTATTAAATGTAAATATAAACAATAATTCTACATAAATGTCATGGTATAATAATCTCACCAAAACCTAAATTATAACGAAAAATAGGATCATGACATCATTTCCTATAATGTTTTCTTCGATCGTTGTTTTGAAATAGCATATGAATAATAATCTTGTCATTAAATGGAAATGTAAACAATAAGTCTACACAAATGTCATGGTGTAATATTTTTGTCACTAGTTTTGTGGAATTGCATATGACTAATAATCTTGTCATTCAATGTAATCTGAAACATTCAATGTAAATGTAAACAATAACTCTACATAAATTTCCTGGTGTAAAATCACATAAAACGTAACTTAAAATGTAAAAAATAGTTTTTTTTCTTTCTAAAACATAGACCATTTTGAAAGAAAAAGAGTATTAGATAATTAGAAAATTAAGTGTATATATCTCTATACAAGTCTATGCATATTGTAATTTATTATTTCCTTAGTTCCTTACTCTCATTAATTTAGTATCATTTCATTTAGCCCACTTTTGTGATGGGATATTGTCAGGTGTTGTAAAGATTATACTTGAGAGATTCCCAGACCTAGCTAGGGAGGAAGCTTGGCCTGTCCAAGGCGGCTCGCTATCATCGCTATTGCATCATGCGTGTGATAGAGGAGACCTTGAACTGACAAGAATATTGTTAGGGCTCGATCAAAGACTAGAGGAAGCTCTTAACACCAACGGTTTATCACCTCTGCACCTGGCGGTCCTCAGAGGCTCGGTTGTAATCCTGGAGGAGTTCATAAACAAGGCTCCATTATCTTTCTTGTCTCACACGCCATCAAAAGAGACAGTCTTTCATCTTGCTGCACGAAATAAAAACATGGATGCCTTTGTTTTCATGGCAGAGCGTTTGGGCAGTAACAGCCAGTTTCTTTTGCAGAAAACAGATGAAAATGGCAACACTGTCTTACATACTGCTGCTTCCGTGGCTTGTGGTGCTCCGGTGAGTAGTTTTCTTTGTCCCTATCCTTTACACAAACCCAAAGCACTTCTAGGTTAGGAATCATCCCACATTAACTTTAAGCATTAACATAATAGCACACTTAGAGAAAATGAGTATATGGTTCAGTTTTGCTTAGGTGATTCTTGTTTCTATTTCTTTGTTTGGTTCTCTGTCTTCTTACATATTCTTACTAAATACATTGCAGCTTATTCGTTACATCATTGCTATGAAGATAGTAGATATCAGCAACAAAAACAAGATGGGTTTTGCAGCTTATCACCTTCTCCCCCATGATGCTCAAGACTTTGAGTTGTTATCAAGTTGGCTGAGGTTTGACACCGAGACTTCAGACGAGCTGGATTCTGATGTAGTTGAAATATACTTAGACGCCTCTAGTCCAGTGAAACCATTACGGTCACGCTTTGAATCTTCAGATACCCGCAAAAACTCTCATGAGGACGAGGTAATAAAGTTGCTGAATCTAATCGGACTAAACACATCAGAGATGGTAGAGAGAAAGACACGCAAGGCACATGGAGTGAAAAGGTAGTGAAAACTTGGAATATGACATGTACATAGAAGCGTTACAAAACGCAAGAAACACGACACTATAGTAGCAGTATTGATCGCTTCAGTTGCTTATGCCGGTGGGATAAACCCTCCAGGCGGCGCTACTACCACGGGCCATGGAGAGGCAAATCCATAGTGGGGAAAACGACAGCGAAAGTCTTTGCGATATGCAACAACATAGCACTGTTCACGTCCTTGGCCATTGTTATTCTTCTCGTTAGCATCATACCCACAAAAGGAAACCCTTGAAGAAGTTACTGGTGGCCACACATAGAATGATGTGGGTTTCTATTGGGTTCATGGCCACTGCTTATGTTGCAGCGCCCTGTGACTATATACATTACCATGGAACACGATGGTTGTTTCCAGCTATTGTCGCAGTTGCTGGTGGAGCGTTGGCTGTGCTGTTTTCATATCTTGGTGTTGAAGCCATTGGTCATTGGTTTAAGAAGAAGGCTCGGGTAGGAGTTATACCTTCCTTTGCAAGGACCAATTCAGATTTGGCCATATCTGGAAAATCTGGTTATTTTGCTTATTGAGAATGTTGGTTAATTCTTTCTTTATTTCAGACATTTGTGATTCATGTTTTGTTCTTAAGATCAGTGAGTAACTTTCTCGTTTAAACATTCTCCTATTGTTCAGCTGATGAGGTCACTCCATGAGATTCAAAGTAACATGTAACTAAACCAGTGATGTTTTAAATTATTTATAAAGTATATTAATAAATATTATTGATATATTTAATTGTAGCTTAAAGTTAATAAACTTTTTGGTAAAATTTTAAATAAATTTAATATTTTTTAGGGCAAATCTCCAAAATAGCACCTTTCTAAGTTTATATCATAAAAATAGCACTCAAAAACTAAAATGACCAAAATAGCACATTTCTAAGTTTATCCTTTGAAAATTTTAATTTTTTATTTTTCAAAGTTGAAATCTTATCCCCAAAACCTCATTTCTCAACTCTAAACCCTAAACCCTAAACCATAAACCCTAAACCCTAAAATCTAAACCCTAAACCCTAAAATCTAAACCCTAAACCCTAAACCCTAAATCCTAAACCCCACTTTAACTCTAAACACAAGTTTGTGATTTTGATAAAACATTAAGTCTTATTTTGTGATTTTTGATTTTGAGTCTACAATGGAAATATTTAATTTTTGTTTTTCTATTTTTATCTATATATATATATCTAACGTTTCTTTTAAAATTATTAGCTGTAAATTTATAAATACATTTAAAACACCAACTAAGGTTTTCCGGTTTGGTATGGTTTAATCCAATCGTATATCGAGTTCGGTTCGTTTGGTATTCTTTTATTCGATTTCGGTTTAAGCAAACCGATTCAAGAGCGTTCCTTCTTCTTCTTCAACCTCCGAGCGAGAGGTTAACGCGATCGGAATAATGGAGCCGCGGAACGAAAAGGAAGAAGGAGAGCGACTCGAAGAAGCGATGGGAGGGTTTGAAGAGAGTAAAGAGAAATCGGCGGAGATGAGCCGTAAGGAGAAACGAAAAGCGATGAAGAAGATGAAGAGGAAGCAGGTGAGGAAGGAGATAGCGTCGAAAGAGAGAGAGGAGGCGGAAGCAAGTTAAACGATCCGGCGGAGCAGGAGAAGCTGAAGGCGATTGAGGAAGAGGAGGAGCGGAAGAGAGAGAAGGAGCTGAGAGAGTTCGAGGATAGGAGAGCTTGGAGAGGCTATGGAGATTCAGAGGAAGAAAGAGGAAGTAGAAGAGAAGCGTTGGAAGGAGTTAGAGGAGTTGAGAAAGCTTGAGGTAGTACTTTGTTTGTTGTCAATGTCTAGCTCTTATTGTATCTGTTGAATTGGATTTGAATCTGTGACATTTGTAGGCTAGTGGGGATGATGAATGTGGTGAGGATGATGATGGTGAATATGAATATATTGAAGAAGGGCCTCCAGAGATTATATTCCAGGGTAATGAGATCATTCTGAGGAAGAACAAAGTGAAGGTTCCAAAGAGATCTGTAGCTCAGGTGGAAGGAAATGAGGTATTTGATTATTATCTAGATGAACTTACCATCCTAAGTATTTTCTCTAATGTAGAGTTTTGTTTTGAAGATTGCTGACAGGCCTACATCGAACCCTCTACCTCCGGGAACAGAAGCTTTTCCAAAGAATCATAATGTTAGCTCTGCTCAGCAGATTCTGGATAGTGTTGCACAGGAAGTACCCAACTTCGGAACTGAGCAGGTGATTGTTGTATCCCTCTTTATGTATTTTTCTTATGTTCCTTCTAGTAAATACGCTTAGTTTTTTTTTTTTGTTTGTCGATGCTCAGGATAAAGCTCATTGTCCTTTCCATTTAAAGACTGGAGCTTGTCGGTTTGGCCAGCAGCAGGGTTCATTTCTACCGGATAAATCGTGCACTATACTTATGAAGAACATGTATAACGGTCCTGGCATTGCTTGGGAGCAGGATGAGGGGCTTGAGGTCTGTAACCGCTGTCATCTCGTGATGCTTGTATCCTGATAATACTTAGAATTAGTTCTTCTCTACTACTCTTGGCTTTTCGTTTTCTGAATTAAAATTACCATAGTCTCTCTGCCTTTTTTTGCTGTTTGCTCTTGATTTGCGGATTTCTGCTGTTTGTTTCTTTATTGTTGTTACCATCTTCTTTAACTTCCATCAGACATTGATGGATTCCCTTCAGTGGTGGTGCATGCTTATAACCTGGGCCGGTTGGAGTTGCAGTTCACTTTGTATCCTACTTGACTGATAGATTTTGCTCACAATTTTTGCCTTGGATTAGTGCCTTTTTTTTGCCTTCAGAAGCAATACTATAGTAAACTTACTATAATTTTGTGTCTTATATGTTTGTAGTTATTGAATTCTAAAATGTTATGTAGTCTCCCAATTGTTTTTCAGTGTTTCATTTCTCTTGCTTTGAGTGGCTTCTCATTTCATCGTGGTAATGAGTGATGTGGGCTAAATGATTCATCCACTGCTCAATACCTGTGAAATGCTTGGTTTTCCTGACTTAAGAATATAACAGTGTTATTCATGCGGTATGGCTGCTTTGGGATATAGTGTCTGAAAAGGAACTAGTGCAGTTATAATTTCGTAAGGCTGTAGGTATCCTGATTTGTTTAACTGATATATGAAAGCTACTGAATCTCACATGTATATCTCGCCTGCTTTTGTTGCCTTAAGTTACTTTTGTAGTTTACTCTCTCCCTCTTTTTGTCCCGTCTTCCTTGCAGTATACAGATGAGGAAGCTGAACAATGTTACGAAGAATTTTATGAAGATGTTCATACGGAGTTTCTGAAGTATGGAGAACTTATTAATTTCAAGGTTGGTAGATGTTGGTAGATATGTATTGTCTTATGACCTTCTCTCCTAGCCTTTCTTTTCTCAAGAGGAAAATTTATATGTCCATTTCAGGTATGTAGAAATGGCTCATTCCATTGAAGGGAAATGTGTATGTACACTACAGATCATTGGAATCTGCTATGCTTGCCTACCAATCCATCAATGGTCGATATTTTGCTGGTAAACAGGTAAACTATTTTCCTTGGAAACTGTAACCCAATTGTATGGCGTTTTGTCAGAGGTCTCATTTGTTCATATCGTCATAGTGTTTTGTTTACTCTGTTCTGAAACAAATAAAAGTATTATATTGCTTTATGTTTGTTTTCAGCTTGCTAACATTCTTGTCCATGATAACTGCACGTTCCTTATTTAGGTGAACTGCGAATTTGTAAACATCTCAAGATGGAAAGTCGCCATATGGGAGTTCATGAAGTCGAGGCTTAAAGTATGACTCTTCATCTGGTCCATGCACTGATATTCCATTTTCTGGCTTTTTGTTACTAGTTCTTGATTTCTATCTATTTGTACAGACTTGCTCTCGTGGATCTGCTTGCAACTTCATCCATTGTTTCCGAAACCCTGGTGGAGACTATGAATGGGCTGACTTTGACAAACCACCTCCAAGATTCTGGATTCAAAATGGCCGCTTTATTTGGTTATTCAGATGAAGACTTGAAGCACATGGAGCGTGAATATTCAGGGTCGTTGAGTGAGTTTAGATCAGACCAACCATCAGATTCACAGAGGTAGGCTTAATCTATATTGGAGATCTTTAACTTGCTCAGTGTTATTTCTGCTTAATATGGTTATGGAGCGTCATGCTCATACGTTTTGTTTCCATGTCAGGCAAGCTTCAAGAAGATCTAGATCGAGGGACCATGATCATGTGAACGTTGGATCTAAACCTTCTTATAGGAGCCGTAAGAATCATGGTGATACTCGGGACAGCTCTCGTGGACACAAACTTAGTAGGCATGAAGAGAACTGTCATGGAAGTCCTAGCAGTAATAGAGACGGTAGTTTAGAGAGGAGATTTATAAAGAGCCACGGCATGCTAAAGAGACATCGCGTCATGAAAGCAAATGGTCTGAACACTCTCCTACACATCGGGGATGAGGAAAAGAATCCACGAGAGGTATTCCGATGATGATTCAGGAGATGACGACGGCAGGGGAGAGACGGATCACAAACGGAAAAGCTCAAGGCGTTATGGCAGAAGAGGCTCAAATTCAGAAGTTCAAGAACGGCTGGACGATGAAGAGGACACGAGGTGCCATTGGTCTAGTTCTGACAGGAGGTCAAGGAAAGAAGATCAGGGGAAGGATCATTAGGTGATCAGGAGGAGAGTCATGCAGTTGGTGAAAAGTCGAAGAGGGAAAGAAGCAGCTCAAGACATTCGCACGAGGGAGACTCGAGTGGAAGTAGACATCGTCGGCATAAAAGATCAGACCTTAGAGACAAGGACGGAAATGAGAGGAAAGAAGTGTGGAGACCAGTCCACGAGATAAAGATAGGGACAAGAGCAAGCAGAGACGTAGATACAAGACCGGTGATCCTGATTATGATCGAAGCAGGAAAAAGAGAGAGAATAAGTGGTTCATCAAGTGATGAGAAGAGAGAAGAAAGACACAAAGAGGGATCTGGTAGTAGCCATAGGAAACGAAGAAGGTCATCACACGAGCAGACTCCAAAGGAACCAGAGGAGATTATTGAGCGTTGGAGACCAATATGATCGATCATCTTTCATCATCTCTTTATTTTATCTCCTTTGTATTTCATCACATGTTTGAGTTTTTTTTTTAGGCGAGAATTAAATTAAGTTTTACGTTAAAAATAAATAATTTTAAAGATAAACAAATGGTTTTTTAGTGACGTCATAAAAAGAAGAAGGAGAAGTTTGATCGGTATCCATCTACCTCTGCACGATGACGATAGCGACGCCTTTCAGCGGGCTGCGAACTCGGTTACGTCGGCGAAAACCGTGCTGATAACGGGGTGAGCAAAGGTCTGGGAAGAGCCTTATCTCTCGAGATGGCGAAGAGAGGCCACACTGTGATTGGATGCGCCCGCACTCAGGAGAAGTTCACCGCTCTTCAATCGGAGCTCTCCTCCCCGGAGAATCATCTCCTCCTCACCGCCGATGTGGTAATTTCCGCTCTTCGTAATTCTCAGTGCTTGAATACTTTTAACGGAAACGCATACATTTTCTGGAATAATGAATTGAGATTTGTTCATGATTGCTGATATGTGAATGTGTATATTCACAAAGATGTGTTCATACGATAAAACACTTGGGGATTAATTAAGTGAACCGATTGTTTTCGTGATGATATTTTTAGTCAGCAACGGTTTGATTTTGATGAAATCATGTGATCTACTGAGATTTAACCTTTTAGTATGATTTTATGGTCTGTGTGTATGTTTGCAGAAATCAGATAGCAGTGTCAAAGAGATGGCACACACAATCATGGAGAAGAAGGGTGTCCCAGACATCATAGGTATATGTTTTGAACCTTCTTTTTGACTCTTTGTGTCTTCAGTCTTCAACCTTTCCTGAAGGCAACAGTTTCAAATGTGAGGTCATGGTATTTTATGGTACCTATCATTTTTTTTAGAGATCATTAGATTGTTCCTAATGTGTTTGATAGTAATCCTTAGGTTAGTTTTTTCGTTAGGTACGTTAATCACCTTGCCTAAAAGAAAATGATAAAATTATGGTCATCATATCTTGAAAACTATAGTCAGATGACCTCTGCTCTTTAGCTCATCTAATGCTCCTTTCTTAGTTTCCTATGGATATATCCCTCATGGTCTGAAATTTTTGGTTTTCCCTTGAGTTCCTGAGTATTCTAAAGCCGTGCGTTAGCCTATCTGCTGTCGGATCCTTTGTTGACATTCAAAAGTCAATTTTTTTTTTCTTGAGGGTGATGATGTCTGTGAAAATTTTAGTTTTGATGGTTACATGATCATTATGTCCACGTTCTATTATTATTGAGCATATTGTTTGGCATCATTTTTCATTGTCAATTTTGTAGTTTTGATGTTAGTAAATTGCACGTTTCAGTTAACAATGCCGGTACGATCAATAAGCAAGATTTGGGAAGTCTCTGCAGAAGATTTTGACAGTGTCATGGATACAAGCGTCAAAGGAGTAGTGAATGTACTACCATTTCATCCCTTTGATGCTCCCCACAAGCAAGGGATTATTGTTAACATGTCTTCTGGATGGGGAAGATCTGGTGCTGCCCTGGTGAGTTTCAGTCATCACTTAATTGAATCACCATAGTATGTTTGTTCGTATAGTTACAGAAACGTAGTAACAAAGACAGTAAAACATAGTAGGATTTTTTGAATTATCTAAAATAATCTTGAGCTAGACTTTGTTCGGATGTAGAAATGATGTAGGATACCTCTCTAATAAGCTTAAGTGAAGCCGAACCTCGTCACTGATGTTGGAGTAAACAGTCATAAGTTATCATACATGGAAATGAGGAAACACGGTGCATTGATAACATAGAAAATTACTTGGTTGGTCCCCTTTGTCATAATCTATTACAAGATCATTGTAGATAACTTTGTTCTGATAGTCTCCTTCTGTTCTCTGCATTTCTGCACCTATATGATTTTGGGCGTACCATCAAACCTGATCCTAATGAGGTTAACTTTTGAAAACATAACTGAATCTGCAGGTTGCACCTTACTGTGCATCCAAATGGGCCATCGAGGGTTTGCGATCAGTGGCAAAGGAGGTAGCTGAAGGAATGGCAGTGGTTGCATTAAATCCAGGAGTGATCAACACAGAAATGCTCACTTCCTGCTTTGGCAACACAGCTTCCTTGTATCAAGCTCCTGATGCTTGGTAAGCAACCCCAAACCTCCTCAGAACATTGACATATTTTTTTAAACAAATGTATTCGCTTGAAATTAGTTTCTCATAACATGCGATGTATTCTCATGTGTTTCTTTTTAATGGATTGATTGCCTGGAACCCTAAAACTTTGATGTGGTATGGAAATGTTACAGGGCTGTGAAGGCTGCAACGATGATTCTGAACCTTACAGCGGGTGATAATGGCGGATCTCTTACGGTCTAACAACTAAACTACACTTTGCTTTTTGACTTCAGTAATATGGATAAGGAGCTTCTTCAGCAGTCCTTTGATTTGAGGCTTTAATTCATTTTTGTAACCAGAAATTTTAGCATAGTCACTACGTTCTAAGTTCGACTAAGCTGTATTTTTTTTGTAACGTTTTCACTGAAGTCAATTTTAGATATATAAAAAGTTAGTAGGATGAATTAAGACCATAGGACAATTAACATCTAACCGATCCAAACCCGAACCCTTCACCTTCGTCCGTTGATTCGAGTTGTTATAAAAAGTTATAGTCAGTCTTTAACATTAACATTAAAGTATTGTTATAAGTAGGTAGAGAAATGAGTCAAATGACCTACAATCTTAATACTTTGAGTCAAACTTGAAACTAAAATTATTTAAGTATTTACTTAAATTAAATACTGTTTACGGTATTTATTGGTCAAAATTATATTATAGACACTTCTTGAAGTAAATATTTGTATTGTTTAGATATAGTGAAAATTTAAATAAACTTATTTCGAAATTTTACCTTTCGATATAAAATAATTTAATTGTAGTTTTGCATATAGGCAGGCATATAGCCAAAGTTCTAGTCTGTGGTACAAAAGCAAAACAAGATTGCCACTCTTTCACTGGTTGATGATGTGATACAACGGATTATGATTGCACATAATACAGCATATGTAAACAAAATTGTAAAGATTTTGTTTAATATCAATTCTAAATTCAAATAAACTTTATACCATATTACCAAACTATAATTACAGAACTTTTCAAAACTGAATTACGCATTTGATGAAATTTATATTATTCATCCGTTTCATAAAATTACATATTTTAAAGAATTTTTTAAAAGATCTATTTTGTATTTTCAATGCATATTTTATCAACTAATTGTAAATTTTAAAACAATTTAATTGCATTTATTAAATTTTTATTTGGCTTAAAATTATGAAAAGAATAATCACAAAATATACAAATTTAATATATTTTATTAAAATATGCGAAAACTCTAAAAATATGTAACATTTTGAAATAAATAGAGTATCTGGTTTTTTGATACTGTAATTGATTTGAGAATCCCAATTAAATGACGCCTACATGTATAGAAGTGAATCCCAATTAAATGACATCTACAGGTGTCAATTTTGCCAACAAAATAACTTCTTTGACTCGCTAATATGGAAAAATAGTTAATTGTAAAAAACTTCTAAAGACCAAAAGTTATATATAAATATGTTACTTCTCTTTAGTATCCCAGAAAATTAAGATCTTGTATCAATAGATTCATTCGATAAGTTACTATGGGTACTACAAAAACTTTGATGACTTGCTTACTCGCAGTAATATTAGCAGCTTCGCTGTCTAATCAGAACGTTTTGGTCTCAGGTAGGTCTACAATAGCTAACTATGTAGAAATTGCAGTACCATCCTTAAGTGTATATGGCATGGATTCAAAAGTTTTGTTAGTATTATGATATTATCGTGTGGACATGTTATACTGTTTTTAGCGATATGTTATATAATATAACGATGTATTAGGAACATATATGTTATATCCGTACACAAAGTTATATGTTATACCGTTATACTGTTTTTTTTTTATATGTTATATCTGATATATCCGTTTTGTGTAGGTGTAGAGATCCAAAAATTCTCGTATGACCACTGCATAACTTTGTGTACGGATACATACGCATGGTATGAATGTCAATATGTCATGGTGTAATATTTTGTCACTAGTTTTGTGGAATTGCATATGACTAATAATCTTGTCATTAAATGGAAATGTAAACAATAAGTCTACACAAATGTCATGGTGTAATATTTTGTCACTAGTTTTGTGGAATTGCATATGACTAATAATCTTGTCATTAAATGGAAATGTAAACAATAAGTCTACACAAATGTCATGGTGTAATATTTTGTCACTAGTTTTGTGGAATTGCATATGACTAATAATCTTGTCATTCAATGTAATCTGAAACATTCAATGTAAATGTAAACAATAAGTCTACACAAATGTCATGGTGTAATAATCACACGAAACCGTAAATTAAATTTTAAAATAGCATAATAACATCATTTCTTATATTTTTGTCACTAGATTTGTGAAATTGGATATAACCAATAACCTTGTGATTAATTGTAAACAATAATTCTACATGAATGTCAATATGTCATGGTGTAATATTTTGTCACTAGTTTTGTGGAATTGCATATGACTAATAATCTTGTCATTCAATGTAATCTGAAACATTCAATGTAAATGTAAACAATAAGTCTACACAAATGTCATGGTGTAATATTTTGTCACTAGTTTTGTGGAATTGCATATGACTAATAATCTTGTCATTAAATGGAAATGTAAACAATAAGTCTACACAAATGTCATGGTGTAATATTTTGTCACTAGTTTTGTGGAATTGCATATGACTAATAATCTTGTCATTCAATGTAATCTGAAACATTCAATGTAAATGTAAACAATAAGTCTACACAAATGTCATGGTGTAATAATCACACGAAACCGTAAATTAAATTTTAAAATAGCATAATAACATCATTTCTTATATTTTTGTCACTAGATTTGTGAAATTGGATATAACCAATAACCTTGTGATTAATTGTAAACAATAATTCTACATGAATGTCAATATGTCATGGTGTAATAATCACACGAAACCGTAAATTAAATTTTAAAATAGCATAATAACATCATTTCTTATATTTTTGTCACTAGATTTGTGAAATTGGATATAACCAATAACCTTGTGATTAATTGTAAACAATAATTCTACATGAATGTCAATATGTCATGGTGTAATATTTTGTCACTAGTTTTGTGGAATTGCATATGACTAATAATCTTGTCATTCAATGTAATCTGAAACATTCAATGTAAATGTAAACAATAAGTCTACACAAATGTCATGGTGTAATATTTTTGTCACTAGATTTGTGAAATTGGATATAACCAATAACCTTGTGATTAATTGTAAACAATAATTCTACATGAATGTCAATATGTCATGGTGTAATAATCACACGAAACCGTAAATTAAATTTTAAAATAGCATAATAACATCATTTCTTATATTTTTGTCATTATTTTTATGAAATGGCATATGACCACTAGTGTTTATTCACCTTAGTTGCCATCACAGTTGATAAACTGAACACTGGGTATATGTTTGACTTTGCAGTAATCTTCTCCACTTGGTACCAATCTCTCCCACCACTCCCTCTTCATTCTCTCAATCTTCAGTTCCTTTAAGGACGTTATATACATGAGCCCATCAGGAAGTGCTTTCAACTTTTTGCAATTATCTATACTCAAAGTACGAAGACATGGCATTGACCCTTCTTCTACACTCCACTCTTCCATCTCTTTCTGATAAGACATCTTCAGAGCACGTAGCTGAGGAAACCCACCTCTTGAACACACCATTCTCTTCCCCACGAAAGCACCAGATGAAAAATAAACGGACTTCAAATAAAGCAACTTTTCAAGAATCGGTATTGGATCCTCCTCCATGCGGCAACCTATAAGCCATATGTGTGCAAGGTGTGGAGAGAACCGATGCTGATCAAGAAACCTTGGCATATGCACGGACAATGTTAAATCCTTTAGATGTATAAAATCAAGAACGATGTCACCACCTCCATGATCAGCCGCACGGGTTTTTCGGCGATCATGTACACTAAGCGTCTCGAGGTTTCTCAGTTCATGAAGAGATGAGGACAGGGTCTGGAAAGTACAACCGCCAGTGAAGTTCACACTGAGAGCTCTGAGTTTTGTCATACGGAGGAGGTCTGTCACACGACTGTGTTTGGTTGAGAAGTTAGCCAAGGACTGTAGGTTCACTAGACCACCTAGTTCCAACTTTGTTTTGTCATGCATCGAACGTGGTAAGAGAAGGTACCTCAGTTCTTGCATCTCTTTCAAAACGTTTGGTACATGGACAAGGTGCAACAGATCAGCAACGCTTAGGTTCAGACATAGCAGAAGCTTTAGATTCCGCAGAGAAGTTGGGAGGTGAGATACACCAGCCTCGTGTAAGCTCAAAAATCTCAAGTGGATGAGCTCTCCGATGCTGTGAGGCAACTTCCCTCCTTTAAATTGCACGTAAGAAAGATCTAACACCCTGAGCAATGGTAAAGTTCGGAAACATGGAACCTTCCAACAATTATCTTCAGCTCCAAAAATTAAAAGAGACCTGGCTTTGTTGTTGTTTTTATGTCCCAGCATGTCAAGTGAATCTACACTATGTATAACCAATCTGCGCGATCTACAAGGAGACTCAGCATTGATGGTGAAGGTGGAACTGGGGAATTTAACTAACTGAAGAAAGTTCTGTTCTTTGCCTTTAGATAGACATACTTCCCTCATTATGTCATGCATTTGACAACGTTCCATTCTCGAACTCAAATAGCTCTCTTCAACAATAACCATATTTCTTCTCCTTAACTCATCAAGGTAGCCTTCTCCACTATCTTGAATGGTTGATGATCCATCGTATATTCCTTCTGCAAACCAGTAATTGAACAATGTCTTCACTTCTATCTTGTAGTCTTCTGGGAAATGGGCCAGGTAAAGGAAGCAATGCTTTAACTTCGTAGGCAAATCTTCATAGCTCAAAGACAATACTCTGTACACTGAACTGGGATTGTTGTCATCTAAACCAGATTTTCCAACGATCTGAGCTCTGATATTGTCATGCACTCTTTTCCACTCAGCAAGTGTATGTTTCTTAGCTAACAACCCTCCTAGCACTTTAACGGCTAGTGGTAGTCCTCCACAATATGTGATCATTTCCTTCCCCATACCTTCCATCTGTTCATCAACCCTTGATCCTATACAACATCACAAGGTAATAACACCTTTGATATGAGCTCTAAAATAAAATTCACAAGATTCTTGGTCTTGATTTTAGATCTGAAAGTGTACCATTTTGGTCTCTCCAAGGGAATACTATCCTCTCACATAGCTTCCAACTTTCTTCTGGAGTAAGGATTCTTGGTCTAAAGGCAAAACTTGTTGGATCTGCATGTAACCCAACTCCTTCATTGCGAGAAGTAAGTAGCATCCTCCAACCTGCAAAATACTTACTAGCTTAATGATGGGAATTAAAAGCATTTTTTATTCTAATACCAGGAAGGTTCGGGACAGAAACCCGTAATTTTCTAGGCCTGAAACTATAGCATGTAATATTGGTTTCGTCCCACTATGTGTTGTCTTGCTTTTATTTCTCCCTCTTTTAAGTTTTAACAGTCACTTATGAAACTAAATAAAGAAAGTGCTTAATGCATTTACTATCAGAGCTCACCTCTTTTCCGTGGAAACACTGGTTTTATTAGGTCCCAGTCTTCTTCTTTCCATACATCATCGAGGACAACCAAATATCTACCGGTTTCCAAGAGTTGAAAGACTTCACCCTGGAGTGTATCTTCGTCCATCTTTATTATATCCTCATCGTGTGGTCTAAGATCTTGCAAGATCCTCTGCCAAACATACTTCCGAGTAAACTGTTGCGAAACACAGACCCATGCGAACCCATCAAAATGACGTCTGACAATGTCGTCATGAAAGACTTGTCTGGCAAGGGTGGTTTTACCAATGCCCCCCATCCCTGATATTGCAACCACTTGAATGCTGTCGTTACCCACCAAACGGCAAACCAACTCTTCAACACTCTGCGTAACCCCCACAAGATCGCTTTCAGAACTGTGAGAAAACGTTTGTCCGATCTCCCTTTGTCTGTCTTGCAGTGGCAGTGAGCCGCCACTATCGATAATCTGTTGTAATCCAAAACTCTGCATCCCTTCAATCTCCTCAGAGATCCTCTTAGTTGTGTGTTGGATATCTAAAGCAAATTTTCTGCGATCCAATAAGAAGCAAGCAAGCCTTTTCACACGCTTCTTGACACCTTTCTCTTTGAGAAGAAAGGATTCGATTATATCCTCAGCATCATAGACAATGTCCTTGACAGTTTCCAAGAAGTTTCTCACCCTTTCACTCTCGTGTTTCTTGGCATATGCATCCTTCAACAAGGACTGTAACCTTCCAAGCTGACGCTTTAGTCCAGCAACTTGCTCGTCTATTCCGGTCAATCTTTCAGACTCTCGACTCAGGAGCTCCCATAGCTTCTCAACTCCAAACGACACAACTGCCTCAGCCATATTACCTGTAATAAGACTTGAGTAAACGATTCAGGTCCGCTGTTTATGCGTAACAAAGGGAACAGATTCAAATTTGTGGAACAAGATCTCCTAATGACTCAAAGAAAGCAACCAGAAATAACACATAACTGCACGAGAAATAACAAGATTTACTTTGTCTGAATCAGATCGTTGCCACCGGTTACGACCTTTCTGATATAGCTCCGTTTTGTGTATATCTGACAAAATCTCTCTCTAAGAGTCAAAGTCAACTTTATCCAGCTACAAATCCTTGGCTGAGGGTACTCCACGATAATCATAACAGTATTCCTTATGCTTGCCACCTGTAATTCTTCATTGATCAAATAAAAGATACTTTATAGCAAATCTCCCGAACCATGCTATATAACTTTCTCATGCAGAACCTTAGCTTTTTTTTTTTTTTGGACAAGCAGAACCATAGCTCTCTTGAGAAAAACAACAGATCAAGTTTGTCTGTGAGGCATTTTGTCGAAACTCAACTGCGTCATGGACCATTGCATTTTCCAAGTTTATCTTTTCCATGTGTAATTTGGAACCAATCTTAGTGTTACCAACACAGCCGGTTAGTCCGAGGAACAAAGGCAGGAGTTCAGAGTGAATATCCATGACTCAAATCGCTCAAAAGCTTCCCTAGTTTCAATTTGATAAATTAAAGTTTATGAAATCCTTTTTCAATATTAGTCGCACATCGGTGCGGTTACTTGGTTATGGGAAGACGCGCCTAGGAAGGCTTCGGCTGCAAGCAACTTTAAGGTTTTGGCACTAACGGCTTCGAAATAATCCTGGTCTTGTTGTCTACATCAGACCAGAGAGTCTCGGTTGGGTCTTCTCTTTTTTCAGAAGTTGGTTTCTGAAGAAGTAATCGATATAGAGGACTGAAGAAAAAGATGGAGACGGAACCGTGTTCCATCTGTTTTGAAGATCTCTCGGTTGGTGTTCCAAAGCGTATGCAATTTTCGCATGTTTTTCACAATAACTATTTCTTGGAGTGATTAAAAGTACTTGCAGAGGGATCATAAAAATGATGAATATGAAATTCTAGTAATCTCAAATACAAAATTCGTTATGTTCACTACTGTATAAGAAGCTCAAAAAAATGATGTCAAGAACGAAAGACATCGGCGCATGAGACAAACTCTCTAGCTGTGTGATAATATCTATCTACAAAGAAGACGGTACGAATCAGTCTCCGGGTATTTTTCTTTTCTTTCAGGTCCTAATACCTGTAAGATGAACCACTCTGTGGTGGTGCTGGTGGCAGCCGATTTGGGGTGCTTCGGCGGTTGCTACCAGAGCTTGACGATGGTGCATCTCCGTTCTGAGCAGGATCGCTGTAGCGGCGGCTGTGCCCACCTGATCCGTACCTTGACAATGAATCCGACGCTCCATTGGCAGCGGAGTTGAAAGCATTCATCCAGTCATCCCCTGAAGAACCTCCACTCGTTCTTGGGCTACTTTCTGTCGGTCAATGAATATTGAAGTAAGAACAATTGGTAGATACAAGTATCCAGAACAGTATCAAACCAGGCATCTCTATTTCATTAAAAAAAAAAGAATGCTAAAGAAAAACGCGGATGAATGTACCAGTTGCACCGTTGTCAGACCAACTTGAAGCAGCAGCAGCTCGGTTGTCATGAATGCTAAGCTGCCTCGAGAGCTTAGAAAGAAGAGAAGATTGTTTCT